>JABBOT010000009.1:5527172-5708385 GCA_016165875.1 Acanthopleura granulata | reverse complement strand
GTCCCAATGCAGCATTGCCATCGTATAACACAACGTAACTAAGCCTTGAAATACGATTCAGATGATTTTTTGGCAACGTCATTCCTGTGGTATTTGCATGCACTCTTTTACTCTATGACACAATTTGTCGGAAATTCCAGTGATTCGGTCAGGCAAAAAAAGAATATTTGTAGCCGGCAATACCACCCACTCGATAAATTGGGGCTGACTCAAACTTTTCTCTTCACAAACTCTGAGGATATTTTTGGACAAATGTAATAACTCCAGGAAACTCCTTGAAAAGTCTAATTCTGCGATGAGTACAGTATTCCCTTTTTTAAAAATTAAAACGTGAAACTTTCAATCCTCAAAATTTCAAAACAGGACGGAGCCCCTGTTCCTCGTTCATGGTGAAGCGCGTACTATATCTCTCAGCCATCGCATGTATTTGCTCATTGTTTCTAATACACTGTATGATCAGATTATCAGATTGCTCCTTCATGCTGTAGGAGTGATACATGAATGTCGGACTTAATGCTTAGATTTTGAATTCTGAGCTGATATTAAGTAGTTTGTGAAACATTTAAAATCAGCCTCAGCATCGTCTTGTACCCAGTAAACTATTGTTTGGGTTCATGCTATAATTTCAAACGCATATCATACTTGGTGTTATTTAACTCCAGGATGGTCAGATTTATTTTGAAGGAAGAGACAAACTTATGATATATATAGAATGGACAAACTTCACAGCACAGTTATTCTTGGTGACACAGTGTTGTGTTTTCAGAATTCGAGCAGCATATTTCATGTCATTAGCAAAATACATATCTGTTATGAAGCAGTGTATGCGGTGACATCTTATGACAAAAGTAGTTTGTAGTTATGAAATTATTCACTATGATCTCTTACATATGAGTTATTGAAAATGGCGAGATGCGAACGTAGGTTACAGCTCTTGAGGGACTGGAGTAAAGTTGATGACTTCGCCATTAAAGTGAATACATTAACTTACACAGTGAATATGGTGGAAAACGTGAATTATATAAAAATTGTGGAACGCCAGTTTAGGCCAAATTTCTCCTGGTGGACTGCACGCATATCGAGAGACCTGGTCCGTTTCCATTCTTTTCTTTTTAGCGTTTGTCATGTGTGATAGCAGCACAGCATTTTGAGTAATTCTAGACAAGTGATATCTAATGAAGTGTCAAGTGTAACTGGATTATTTTTAACCTAATTCTGCTTATTAATGAACCGTGTTGCTGAGGGGGGGGGTTAGTTGCTACTGCCTAAACATTTACATAAGACAATTGGTTGGAATGAAACTGGGTGGATTTCACGTTTGACATCTATCACATCTATTGTCTTCCTTTCGACTGTCTTTTCACAGTTGGTGCAATAGCTAGGGGAGAGGGCATTGCTGGAAAGCATCAAGGGCAATGAAGCAAAACTGACACTATTTCGTTCATATTCTGATGTGTATATTTTTTCCTAATAAAAAGTTAAAACCTCACAACGCATTACGTTGTGTCTAAGCTAAACTGAAGAACACAAGCAAACATTTGAGCCTCGATCTATAATGCCCTCTGTAAGTAATTTAGGCTGTGACTAAGATTCTACCCCAGCTGGCGCTGGTTTTATTTCTGACAGATTAGTGTCGTGGTTTCCTCCTTGGCTGTGTCCGGGTTTCCCTCACACATAAACCTGAACGTTTTACTCATTGTGGGCACGTTGTCACATGTTTAGGCCAAAGTGTCATTTACCAAGCCTGGATTCGAACTCGTAACCTGTCTGTATGAGCTAGCACTGTGCAGTTCCTTGTCATGTTTGTATGTATGAATTCAAGGGGCAGTTCCACGTTCTACAGCTCATATTTTGGCTTAAGATGCTTTTGAAACTTTTGAAACCTCCTAAATGTTATCTTCTACCCAATCAGGCAAAAACTTTATCTTGCAGTATCAAAAAGTAAGCATTTTGATTATTGATTTTTACTGAATGCTTTGTGGCATTGATCCCAGCCCTTCTTGGTTCGACAGCGGCTTTATATCACAATATACACGTTCTAGTTCTTGGTTAAGGGTAGTAATTTTCTCCTAGGTTTCAATGGTTTCCTTAAGCCTGACCGCCCATGAACAAAGAAAAAACTCATATACTGTGTCTTCTGCCAAGAGCGAGTCCATGCCGCCAAAGTGCCGCCGTGACTGGAAAATCATGCCGAAGACACCCGACATGTCATCCCACCCAGTCACTTTATATAGACACCGGGCCGATCAGTCCTATTTCCTTGCTCAATCCTCACAATGCTGAGCATCAAGCGAGGCAGCAATAAGGTCTCTTTTTAAAGTCTTTGGTATGACCCGATCCGGCACTGATCGCGGATCTCTCGACCTCGAGGAGGAAACTCTAACCATCATGCCCTCGAGGCGGTTCAGTACCTGATGAAATACTTGTTAAATGTTTGGCTGAAAGTGGCACTTGGACCTGAGTTCGAATTCATGACCTGTCTGCACAGGGGGTATTTATAGTCTTCAGTTCCCTGTCTGTTTGAATCAAAGGGTTAATTCCACAAAGGCATTTCGGACTGCAGTCAAAACATAAAATACCCTTTTATGGCTTACAAATTGGGCTCAACAAATCAAAATTTTGATTTCTCATGAATGTTATCTTATATGCAGTTATCCAAAATTAAAGGTAAGCTTTGTGACCAGGTTTTAAATTTTGACTTATTAAATTCAGAAATGGCTTGGTGTAATCGGCCACAGACCTTCTTGGTTCCACTGCAGCTCACAATGTACACGTATGTGTGGTTCTTAGTTAAAGCGGGGTTCTTCTCCCAGGTTCCATCGACTTCCTTAAAACTGACCAAAAAAACACTCCTCCGCATGGTGTTAAATATCAATCAAATAGATGTATATACAGCGACCCTACAAATATGCTCATATGAACATGTCATTTATATTATCGATTCAGCGTCAGCGGCGTTTATACATCGTGCAAAAGACAGCATGTAAAGATTAGTGCATTATGTCAGACCAACTTGTAAATTACAGATTACTGAAGGAATTTGTGACCATCTCCTAATCTTTATTAAGCAGTCTTCATTTTATTGACATCCTGATTCCAGAAAAAAAACAGCAGCAGCAGAAAGCTCTTTAAAGTGAGACTGTCAGAATCGGTCATATATCATCAGGGTGTCTTTTTACATAGCAGGCCGTACCTTTATAGTGCTGTCTCACTGGAAAGCCATGCCGAAGGCACCACACACGAAGCTCAGTCAGATTATACTGACACCATATCGACAAAAACTTGGCCTGATCCTCTTATTATGAACGACATGCAAGGAAATGCCAAGATTAGCGATGGCCATGTACAAGGTATGTCGCTATCCAGTACAACTTAATAATATTGATACCCACCTCAGAAAGTGTCATCTTTATTAATAACAAAAGAACGAATATCCACCGGTAAGTATGTGTTTATTTTAGCAGCATAAAACCATTCAGTTCTTTTGATAATCATAGGTGGAAACTGCCGTATCTAGAAAAGCGTATCATGTGAAGCCAAGTCTCTATATTGTATGAAATAAAGTGAGAGATGTCTCCTGTCTCAAACAATGCTCTTTGTTCAGTGGTGACTTTGATTTATGTGTACGAGCAGACGGTAACATTGCTGTAGATCCGCATCGCAGTGTAAAATTTCCAATTTAAGACGCAATACTCCGGAACAGCTTTGTTGGGTGCGGACAGAGACTGACTTGAGGGTTGGTTTTTCTAAAATGGAATATGTTCTACTTAACTGTTTTGAATTTGGAATGGTTTTGTTTGCAGCCGACAAAATATCACTTGTGGTTCTGTAATAAAATGAAATATTTGGTCTAAATGAGGTTTCAGCTTGGAACAATTTTAACCACAGAGGCAGAGAGACGTGTCTAAAGTGGAGCATTTTTTTAGTAAGATTCTTAAATGCTGGACAACTTTATTTGAATCCAGTGAGGTATCATTTGTGGTTGTGTTCTGATGGGGAACATTTCGTATATAAAAGTGTTCATTAGGTCGCATTTTTATTTATTGCCGTGAGGCTCTCGTTCTGTTATCAAAGGGAACATTTCGTTAGCAAGGGTCTTCATTTTTATACACTCTTATTGACTCTATGAGAAAGTGTAATGTAAGCCTTTAATGAAGCGGTTCACGACTTTGTACCCATTTGTGTTGTACTGTGTGATACATGACACTTTACGGGGTTTCATAAAACACTCAGGTGATCCACAAGAACGCACAGCAGAAAACGATGTGTCACACTGCAGCGTGCACCTTTTGGGGCAGCCCATCAATGTCTTCCATTCTAGAGATCATCAAAGTGTGATATGATACAGTTTTACGTTGGAATGCTAATATGATGGGTGCATTGAACAATTTAAACATGGGTACTCTGTCACGCATAGAAGCAGGGTAATTTTTTTAGCAATATTGATGGCAGTCTTCAGAATTTCGTTATCGCTTGTTTCTTGACCTTGACCTTGTCGCCCGCAATGACGGGCATCCAGGCGGCCTTCACCGTTTGACTCATATCTTCTGAGCTCCTGTCAGCCGAATCGTCGTTGGTTAAACTCGTTACACTGGACGTCTTCTTGTCCTTGGCAGCATAAACTCTCCGTATTATGAGGGCTGCGGCAATTATCAAAATGCAGAAGGCCAGAGATATTCCAATGGCTACGCCCAGGTTAGAGTTTTCGGCCTCTGAGGGCTTGGTCCCTGTCAGAGCAAAAACAGTCCTATTAATCCGTATGTTGTTCTTTAAGGTTTTACGCCAGTATAAACTAGGATTCTGTCGGTCCCTTAGCACTGTTTTCATGTTTTTGTTTCTTAAATGTGATGCCAACACTACAATTTGAGTAATTCTAGAACAGTGACGTGTAGTACATTACGGTTAACATCACTGCTCTGGTTTCTTAACCTAAATATGCTTCAGCCATGATGATGGGGGTGTATAAGCTGTTACTCGTTATGCATTAACATGAATAGCTAGAATATAGAAGTAACTGAGGTAAATTGACGACAGTCTTCGTGTCATCAGTTACATGTGATCATTTGCCAACTATCACACTGTCGTCGCTGCTCTGGTTTTACTCTCTATACTGTAGTCATTTATATTAGAAAATAGATTAATACTTAATTTTTAACACTCTAGTGGTTTGCTGACACATAAAACGGAAATGTAAACTGTAGCTCGCCACAACAATTCGCTAAGCTTGGAACTTAGTGAAAAAAGGACTAAATGACAATAATATACAAATTATGAAATGTCGAGTTCTTTGTGAACAAATCTTCTCTTTAAACCAATGTTTTGTAGCTTCATCTCAGCCGAATCAGCCCCTCCTAGCAGATTTGGCATGAACCATTAATCTAATGAAGTGCTGAAATTTAGATGCCATTTCGCTTTTTCTTACAATACTAAAATCTGCCATATATATCATGACGAGGCCATCAGCCATGCACTTCGATAAACGTAGTCGATAATGGCAAAAAAATCAACTTAAAGTTTCGATCTGTACTTGTAATCCTGTTATCTGAACACTAAATGTCCTCTGTATTTTTTGTGAGCTTCAAATCCACACAACGTGAATTACGCTATCAAATCCTTCGTCATTAATTTGGGTATTCTGAAACTTCTTAACAATGTACTTACATAAACTGCCATTGTTTTCCCTTCATATTACAAACATTTAAGACATTAAGTGCACCTACCTATCTGCCCCATGTCAAGCGTTATGCCGACGGGACTACTGGCGTAGGAATTCGTCAGCGCCGATACTGTTATGTCGTACTCATCTGGGTTGTAGCTCCCGTCAAGCACAAACACTGGTTCGGTACCGGAAATGTTAACTGTCATAACTGAACCGTCCACCTTATTCCTCAGGGTAATCTGGTAGCCTGTGGAACAAAAGGTAACATTCAGTAATAAATGTGTTTATTTTTTCTTTCAAATATAAGCGTGAAATCAGACATGCATATAACTCTTTTAAATCACAGTGGGGATAGGTCCATAACCGATGATCGCAATACCCATTCCACATATATACCCTATATACCCATGAGATTTATAAAAATATATATATATATATATATATATATATATATATATATATATATATATATATATATACTGTCGCCATCCGTTTTCATTGAAGGCAGTGAAATACCCTTGGTATATCATCCAGTTCGTACATGGTGAATAATCTCACGGTCAAATGCCAAAATACATCTGTTTCAGTCGCTTTAATTTCAACTGTTATTAATCTTAGTGCCATGCTTGCTTATACACAGTTGGTCAGTTAGACAAGGACCTTCCAACTGACTAATTTTAGACGAACAAAGAAGCTCAAACTTCCACAAGCAACTGCTGTTTAATAAAGTCTGGGAATGATAGGACAGAACTAATCCCCTTGGAGAGAAAACTATGCAACCATTCAGACATTGTCTGATATTGAGGTATTGGACACACTATGACCAAAACGTGTCTGTGTTATGATTCACCAAACCACCCGAAAGGTTCAAATGCCTCCCCGATGTATTCGTTTTTTAAAACATGAATGAGTTTTGCCCAACAGAAGAAATTCTTTGCACACTATGATTTCATTAATATCATTGTTCCTCTTCAGTGCATTCCTGCGCCATGCCTTGCATGTTTCCTTGTGCACATGGACGCATCACTGTGTCGTTTTACTGTCTAACTTTTAACTCACGAATGATTAGCACTGTTTTATGTACCAATCGACGAATTGTGTATATAGTCCTTCACAGTGTTATTATTTTGCAGTCTGCCGCTGAAGGAATTACTTTTAGAAACTTGCAAATTTGTGTAAAATCAGTTACGTACAGGAAGTTTTTGTCCTGTTGTTTATGTCAAACGTTGTTAAGAACTATACCTTTAACAAAATTTGCAGCGTAGTCAGGAGGAGTCCAACGGAGGACCATTTTGCCGTTTTCCATCTTCACCTGAAGATCTGTAGGCGGTTGAAGAACAAGACCCCTGTCAGGAGCTGAAAATGCAAAGAGCGTAGAACAAGTAATGATGAAATCCGATACAAAATAACGCCTACTTATTGACAGAATACGAGATAACTAAAATGAATCAGGCGGATGGGCATCCGCGATGATGCGCTCAACATTTGGCTGCATTGGGAGAAATGAGAAATATATGGTTTATGTGATTATTGTTCTATCTGCACACTCAAAGCAATTTTTGGTTTTCACGACGACGGGTTTGTAGTTTTACTTTTACGAGCGGAGGAGTTCATGGGGTAAACGATCGGCCTTTGTCAAGTTATGACAAATGGTCTCCCTTGTGACATACAGATATGCACACGATGGAAGGTCTCTGTAGCGAAAGTTGGGCAGTGTCGATGATCTCTTATTATCATTAAAGTTCTATTGTAACAGCGTAAGGGAGGGTAGGAGAGGGAGGGGGTGATTTATTATTTGGGGGTGGGTGGGTGTATCCACGCCTCGTGTGATAAAGTGATAGAGAGACAAGGACTAAAACCATTTTGCCCATGTACAACTCTCATGGGAAGATATAATGATACTTGTGAAATACTATGACTGAAAACATCCACGTCAGTGCGGGTTCGCATTTTGCAAGTGAATTATAAAAACAGAAATATACGTGTGAGTGCGAAAGAATTTAAACAGCATTTCGTTTATTCCGTATATGTCTTGGTTTTAAATGGGGCTTTATAATTACTGTCTTGCGAAGTCTTCTGCTGGCGGAGAGTGGATGGCTGGCTTAATCGTTCGTTTGCTTACTTATTTATTTCATGTTGTACACAGTAAGACTTCACTTCCATATCAGCGCCTGGAAGAAAACTGGAGTAACCGATAAAAACCACAGCCCTAAAAGATGCGCGACATAAACCACCACTCTAACAACTGAGGACGCAGGAGTACCCAATGTAAACTATCGCCCTATAAACTGGAGAAAGCCGGAGTGCTCGACATAAAACACTGCCCAAAAAAACTTGAGGGGAGGACCTGCGTGGCTCAGTCGGTTAGCGCAGTAGCGCAGCGTAAAAACACTGCCTCCAAAAACTAGAGGCGTGCCCGACGTAAACCACGGATTTGAACACGCGACCTCATTAGAAAATTGCCTGCTCACATATGACCACTTTCTTGTACACACACGGCGAAGATGAAGTAGCCCAAAGAGTAGCAAACCGGTTACCATAGAAAAGAATAGTGACAAATGTATGTTTCCATCAAGGAACATTCCCTATTGCGCTCGGTCAATATATACTTTCTTTATAACAAAGAATGAAGTAGTAATAAGATAGATTAGATCATTGTATCATAACTCATACATTTTAGAAAATGCAGATGTAAGTGGATAGACTCAGTAAATGTCAAGATAAAATGAAAAGTAGATGTTCACGTGTTACTTACCGCACGTACCAATCGTCGTCTGTGAGAGACCCGTCGAACAAGTGGCGTCTACATCACCAACATATACAGATGCGGGTACTAGATGAAAGATTTGGCTGTCCTGGACAAACAGTGCTGAATTGTTGGCTGCGAGCTGAAGAACAGTATCCCTAGCAGCAAGAACTTGGTCAGTCCTTCGGCTGAATCGATCATGGCACCCGTCTCCAGCGCACAAGGATTTGTAATCACATTTGTGTGATATGAACATTTTGATTGACTTCCTACTGGTGTCAAAACTGTCGATTTTCACGCTTACATTGGAGGATGTGACGGACGCTATTGCTGCCATGAATAGGCCTGGCAGACTGGCATTTTCCGGGCGGGAGTCTAAAATAACTGTTTGACCAGTCGAAGAAGTTGTCAAGGTATATTCAGCTTCTAGTTGGACAGACGGACAGGCCGCTTGGGTGGGCTTTACATGGACTATACATTCACTGGACTCGGCCTGCCCGTACGTGTTGTTAGCGACGCATTTATACAAGCTAGACGAGTCCAACGGTAAATCACCCAGTACGAGAACTTTCTCCGACGATATTGGCAAGCTACTCTCCGTGGAATACCAAAAAATATCTGCCTCTGGATCTGCTGAAACATTGCAAAGTAAGCTTCGCTGGTCTCCGACGGACACACTTATGTGTGCTGGCCAGTCTGAGAAGACAGTAGGCGCGAAGACTACATCCAACATTGCTGCCGACGACATTGCCTTTCCAATATGGTTTTCAACAACGCAACTGTAATTGCCTTCGTCGTCAAGCGTTGTTTCTGAGAAAAGAATACCGCTTTCAGTATAGTTGTGCAACTGTACGCCATTTTTGTACCAGGTATACGAAGGACTAGGCACAGCGTCAGCAGTACAAAACAATGTGACGTTCTCACCTTTCAGAGCGGTGGTGCTAATAGGACCTTGTACGAAGAGAGGCAAAGTGCCACAAAATATATGAGTGGAATTTATTTTTTCCATTGCCATCAAAAGTCGTAGCGACATTTCCATCAGGTCTTCGGAAACACGCGTATCGTTTTCAAGAAGTGTTTGTATGTTGTTTTCAAAGGCCGGTAGATGTTGTTGAGCATCTTCGACTAGTTTGGGATCCAGAGATTCCATCATATATTTTATCTGTCCCAGGGCAAATAGGAAGCAATCCGTAAAGCCCAAGCAGTTAGCCTTCGCTTGAATCGTCTTTTCTGTGTAAGGCTCCATTTCCTCCTTCCAGTAAATAATTATCTTGTTCTTTTTATAAGCTTCTATAGTTGCCTCTTGAATTCTTTTTATTTTAGCGATGGACGAGGCAAACTCATCAGCAGCTCCATCGTCTTTAACAGTTATGTCTTTTAGGGTGTTGTCCACTTCATCCTGCGTTATCCCATACTCTAGAAAAATTTCATTTGAACTATATGACGTATCAGGGGTAAGCAGTATTGTATTGATATCGAAGCCTTCAAAGTAATCAGTGGTGTTTCTTTCAGCTTCAAGCGCTTCGCTTTTGGTGCGTTTTGCTATTTTCAAGAGGAATTCAATGCTAGTTCTCACGAAATCAAAGCTCGACTGATAGTTCCGGCATTGAGTCTGCCAGAAGTTTCCGATTGTATCCAGCACCTCATCCTGCGAGTTTTTGAGATGTGTTGCCGATTCTTGGCGACGAATCCTGACAGCGGGAAGGTTGTTGTTTTTCACAGTTTGTCGCCGTTTGCGTCTACTCTCATGCGTATTCTCTGTAGCTTTCTGCACGTAACTATTCGCGATTGTCCACAAACTTCCCACTATATTTCTTATGCTGATTAGAAAGCGTTTTCTTACCCAGTCAGTCATCGTCAGCTTAACACTACAGTAAATCTCAAATTCATCACCACCAGCGATTAGCAGAGAGCTTCTGAATCCACAAGTTTTGAAATCTATGACGTCCCGCAAAGTACCTCCAAGCAAGGCATTCTGTAACTCGTGAGCTTTCTGCAGAGCTTTCCGTAAGCTGTCCATGATCATTTGTTCTGTTTCTACCGCTGCCTTGGCTTCATCCAGAGATGATTGTTTGGTATCAAGATCATCTTCCGCTATTTTCAGAAGTAACCTACTCTTATTTACCAACATTTCTGCGGCGGTCGCTGTTAACCGAGCCTCATCCGTTTCAACAAGAATTAAACTTAGATCAGGGTTTACACTGCGCATCGATTCTAAAATCAGCTTGCGCTTTGCTCGACAGACCGCATTGGCGGCCAAACAAGCAGGATTGGGAAGTCTGGTCGAGCATTCGTCCGCATTGAAGCAAGGAAAGCTTGTCGACCACATAAACGTGCATCTGTTATCCCACGCCAAGCGCCGTACACAAACACTGCTGCATTGGCGTATCTGGCACATCCTGTGCAGTTTACGTATTACATCTGACGAAACACCACTGATGCCCTTAAGTGCAGTCTCGGCTGTTTCTCGAGCCTTTCTTGTTGCTGACATTTGGTCGACAGCTTTCTTGTAGTTCGCTTTCTCTGTAGTGACTTCTTTCGTAGCGCTCTCCACCTGTTTCTCTATTTCAGTAATTGTAGCGTTTGCAGACAGAAGTGAGTTTTCGCCCGCGATTAGTCGGTTTTTAGCCGAGTCTCCAAAGTGTTTCGTTGCCTTTCCCACAGCATCCCACAGACTGCCAGTAAAAGTGTTGCCGCCTCCTGGTAAAAAGTCGCCCTGAATCCAGACCTCCCAGTCCGCGGGTTCGGAGGAGTACTCGCCCCTCACGGAAATTCGTCCTCGAAATAGTTTCCACAGGTTTCCTTCAGCTAAGGCAAGGATGCCTTTTGTAGACACGAACACTTCGCTGGTGGTGTTCAGGTCTAATAAACTGCACGCGACTTGAACACGAGAGACAAAACTAGGTCTGGATGCAGAAAAGGCCATTTCTAGCTCGAATCCTGACAGAGGTGTTAAGTATTTCCACAACAAATTCACCCATTCTACGCCACGCCTGACTTGTGTAGTCGCGGATATCTTCCCCGCCATTCGCACAGCTTTATCGCCCTGCAAATGATCGTCAAAGTCGGAGAACTGTATCTGACACGGCTTCCTTTCCTCATCAGACACAATAATGTCCCCTTCAAGGTCAAAGTGCATGTCCAATACATTCACACCGAATGGCCCTCTCACTCCGAAGCTGCCCATGTTTTGTGAAAACGGCACAGTTACATCGTAAAGCTTAATTATTATATCTTGGGATATGGCACGAATGTCGTCTACAAGAGGTGCGAGCTCATTCATAAGGTGGTCCAATGAGTGGTCGAGGCGAACAGACAACAAATCTTTTATACCTGTGTAAGTGTTATGTATCTCCTGAGCTTTGCGTGCTGCATATTTGGTGAACCCAGCAAATGATTCTGCGTTAGACTCTTCCCTCAGCACGTTGGGGGTAAGATTGGACAAGTCGATGGCATACTTTGCCGTGAGATTTAGCAGAGAAGCAACGGTGAAGGAGGTGGTAGGTGGAAGTTTTGTGTTCGATATTCTATGGCGGATTGCTTGCGTACTTTCCTGAAGTCGTGCCAGCAACTGCTTTGTTGCGGTTTTCCAAGAAGAATCTACGGTGTCATGCGCTGCTGTTGTTGAAAATGACTTGAAGAAGAGAAGTTCTCTCCCTTCACCGAGAACCAGATGGCTGAAGACGGCTTTGTCTTTAAACAGTGTGGAGCTAATATTAACGCGAAGGAATATTCCCGCAGGATTGGCTGAAGTACCACAAGGCTTGTCAGTTCCTGAAGAATAAACAGGAATGGACATGAAATTGATGTAAGGCGACATCAGTGCTTTAGAACACGATTTACATGTATCGCACAGATTTCGATGCTAACATTTGGAAGAAAATTCACCTGAAGCGTAATTTCACGTAACATGACCTGTGTCCAGTGAAGTTTTTAGACAAAACTGATATGTGGAGTACATGTAGATTTTAGTAATGGATATATTTGGAATTTGACTTAAAGCACTATTTTTCTGTTGTCGAGCTGAATTACTTTAACAAGTTTACCTTATTTGGCGGAACATGTGGTGCTGCAAGCAGAGTTCCATTACACCTGACAACATATAACCGCTCTCCTCGTCTGATATCATCTGTCCATTGACTGAGGGCTTGTGTATTCACAGAGGGTCTGACCCATAAGCCAACTGACAAGGTTCACCTAAATTTTGACTAATTTCTGAGGCATCATAAGCTCACCATTGCTAAATGTTAAGCCACCATCTCGCCTTTTGGTTGCGTTTTCTATCACCAATGAATATCTTTCCCCAAGAATCTTCAGACCGACCTCCACGGAAAGGTCATCCGTCAACAGAAGGGCATCTTGGCGAGTTACAAATAAATGAGTCAAAATCTGTAAAGCAAATGCACATTGTGTACTATTACACAAACGCTTATAATGATCACCCTTGCCATTACATGAGCTTAGGTGATGGAAGGCGTATAACTTCCTTTTTGGAAGCATTTACATCAACAGTTAATAAAGTACTAACGATGGAAAGATGACAAAAAGCCGAGTATCACCGGTTTGACCTGCTATTTGGTAGTCGTCTATACTGACACGCGACGATCGCATCTACAAGAATTTTCAGTATGCTTTCTAAACCTGCAAATAGATGAACGCAGTTTGCTTTCCTTTAAATAGATCTGGGGAAAGCCCAAATCTTTGAATGCGCCAAGGAAAAACATTGAACCTACCGTAAAGTTAGCTAAGTGCCTGCTTGGTGAAGTTAAAGACTGTTGTTGAAAGCTGTTTGATCCTGACTTATACATTACTGTGTGTATATCTACATACGCTGTCAAGTTCAATCTTCGACATGAACGTTTCGCCTGTAGCTGACATCTTGAAGTCGAACGCGCTACTTGATAGTGAAACAGCTCGCGCCGCCTTCACTTTGCTCCAGAACACGGCTCCCTCTCCAGACCTAAAGAAAGCAAAGGAAATTAGCGTTAGTTAGAAATTGATTAAACTTAAGAATATTTTAAAATATAAAATTAAAAAAAATATTACCTATCCATCATACTTGGCAGGGAAAAAACTATAACAATGGGAATTGTCTCAATGCTTTTCTTAAATGTCCGGTGTTTAGATTAGGCAGTTTTATGCTGGAAAACTGACTTGTTTCACAAGTTATGTTATTATGACGCATGTCCATATCTTAATCTTACCGGATGTAAAAGCTTTCGTAGGTTATGCCAAACTCTAATTTTTTTCTCCAAATTTAGCCTGCAGTCAGGGTGGTCCGGGTCAATTAAAAAAATGGTTTCTCCTCTAAACTATTAATCATCACTGATCCAGTGCCTTAATTCGTTAACGTTGACCAGCCGTTATATGTAAAATATATTTAAAGCAACGTGTGGATTAAATAAGTCTAACGAATCCAGCAAGATAATGTGCTCTCTGCATATACGTACGGAGGCGTGAACAGCTGTGCTCCATTCCACAATGGTAAGTTCTTCTGAACGGGAGGAATTCGGCTTAGGCCAGATGGTGAAAACGAGAAACCATTGATGGAGAACACCAAGTCACCCTTATCTTGCACAGACTTGATCATGGTAAGGTCGCGAAATTTGGCACCGCCGTCGTCTGAAAACATGAAAGTCACAGATTTTCCAACTTTTGACAGCACGTCAGCAAGGATGCAGAACTGGCCTTCTGGTATTTCCACATTCTGATTTAGGATTTTCATGACGAAGGGTTCCTGGAGTTTCAAGACTACGTAGAGCCTATTATCCATAGTAGGCGCGCCTTCACAAATGGCCTCTTCCTGAACGGCTTTGCCAGACAAAATTTTTGGCTGGAAGACAAGTGGCTGGTTGAGGTGGTTGAGAGCAGGCGACAAGCGAATATAGAAAGGAAGAATTTCTTCCAGGGTTTTGAAAAAATCCCGCAATGCACTTCGAGCTTTGAGGAATTCTTTCTTGTCCCTTTCTGACAGTACCAACAATTCGCACGAGACATCCTTATGGTTTTCCATCCATACGCCATCCACTTGGTCCGACCGGAGACTTCCGATTTTGACCGTGGACTCCACTGTGATTTCAATCCCATCACTGGACATTGGCAGCCGGAGTGGATCGTGGACCAACATGACGACGCCGGTAGTGAAGAGCGCTGAGTTTCTCTGGTACCACGGTGAAGTGGACGAGAACCATAGGGTATACTCTTCAAACTTTAACTGATACCAGAAGCAGCCGGAGGGCAGTCCACTGTCTTGGAGTCTAAACCGGGAAAACACGTCGTCAGCTCGGATCTTCGTTTTCGTGACGTTGTTATAATCGTCGGCGCTTGGACCAGCCACGTTAAAAGTCAAGTCGTATATCCCTCGCTTAGACACTAGTACATTGAACGTGATAGGAGACCGAAGGAAAAGAGGATTCGGAGACACGATGACGTCTTCATGAGGGCTCGACACGGTCAGTAACAACTCCTGTTCAGGCTTTGCGTCTATTTTGATATTTGGGTAGACTTCGTCTACACGCACCATCACCTGCTTGGGCATTTCGATCACCCCTGACTCGCACCGGACACCCGTGTACCCTGTCCCGGTACAGTCACAGCTGTAACCCCCGTCCCAGAGAGCCTTACATCTCCCGTTATGCCGGCAAGGTTTAATACCACAGGGCTCTACAAACAAATAACCGTTATAATATATAAATGTTCTGGATGAAGTTGTATATATGATCTAAGATTTTTTACACAATCTACGTTGTATACATGATATGTGTGCACATCAGCACTAAGTAGAGCTATTTTGCCTTAGCAAGTGTAATATTTATTTATTTATTTGATTGGTGTTTTACGCCGTATTCGAGAATATTGCGTGTAATAACGAACTTTTGTATTTGGCCTGAATGTAAGGTTGTGAACACTTCTGAATTAATTGCTACTGCATATACATGTAGTTCATTTTAAAAGTAAAGATTAACTCGAGGTAACTCTAGACAGTGCAGCAGGTGCCAGGGCACAGCATTGCTCTTCAGGGCAGACACGTATTAGTTTCATGTTTGTCAACATCCGTCAACGTGCAAAGATCTCAAAGATTCGTTCTCACCAACACAATGTTTGCCGTTTGTATGCAATTTTAGGTACTGTGGACACAAGCATGGATTTTGGCCGTGGCACAGGGGAGCACAAGCCATTTCCCCGGGGTCGTCATCCGGTTCGCACAGGATTACTTCTGCAAAACAAAACCCCAGAAAAAGTCACCGATATGCGATAGTCACAAAATGCTCATGTCATTTTCAAAATTGCACCCAACATCAAGAAACAACAACAACACTATCTCCAACAACAACAACAACGACGACGTTCATCAATAAGGCCGCTTCTTACAGCTAACAATAACAACAATGTGTCAAAGATACATCGTATCATGTCGATGTAATAAGATTCAGAAAGGCATATCCTTTCACATGAATACAATGATTTCTCCCATCTTCAACAATTAGCACTCGACGTTCAGCCATCGTTATTCATTCATCCAACAATTAACAAACGCACTGCGAGCAAATGTTGAAGTATTAAAACAACTGGCTCACCAAAGTAACCCACAATACAGAAACAGTCTCTCATTTCAACATTTGCTGTATAGCAGATTTCTTTATACAAGTCCTTCAGGAAATTTTTAACAAATTATATATTCCTTTGAACAAAAAATTCTGTAATGTCCTCATTTTCATACACAATATGATGCTGAAGTTTCCCTTGGTTTAGCGTTCATTAGTATTGATTTTCAATACTCTTACTAACCTATGCACTCTCCGCTAAGGCCACTCAAGTAGCTGTCACCACAGTGACACATGTAAGACCCGGGGGTGTTCTTACAAGCTTGTTCGCAAACACCGGTCAGACACTCGTTAATATCTGGGAAAAACAGGAAACCATTCCTCACAAATTAAGGAACACATGGTTTTCAAAAATACCAAATAACCTATTTTGCGTAAATTATGTGAAGTTATGTTTATAATGGGCAGAATAAACATGCTACAACTTCAGAAACAAAGCCTCAGGTTTCAATAATTACCTGTGAACTACAGGTGTACACGGAGATTATCGCATACACCCACATTAATATGTATGAACGATAATGGACTCTGCAATTAGTCGATATCACTTTTTCTATGAAATCAATGCTTTTATTCATTCATGGTAGATATCAATGTTAACACCAAAGAGACAAGATACAGTACATAGTTTTGTCATGAATGTAATCGCTGGGAAATAAAGCCTTTCATGTTTGGGGGAAAAAATGGTCCGTGGAAGAAACCCCGTAAGGTTTATAGCATTAGGAATAATTCACGTCCTCAGACTTCTGCACAATTATTTTTGGTTGGTTTGTCTTTTATTACTTGTGAACAGAAACAAATTCGCGCTATCACGGTTCAAAATAGACTTAGAATCACTAGCTGACCTAAGAACTCCGAATGACACAGCCAGTTGTGTCACATCTGATAACTTATATAACACTACCCATGCACATGTGTTTGTTGTTCAGCATGTAACCAGGTTGACAGCTGCACTCGTACGACCCCGGGCTGTTGGTACAATTCTGCTGGCACTTGTGATGATCTTGACATTCATCCACATCTGTAACAGGTA
This sequence comes from Acanthopleura granulata, assembly GCA_016165875.1. Taxonomy (NCBI): domain Eukaryota; kingdom Metazoa; phylum Mollusca; class Polyplacophora; order Chitonida; family Chitonidae; genus Acanthopleura; species Acanthopleura granulata. The sequence goes on along the minus strand of JABBOT010000009.1, from coordinate 5,691,343 downwards.
AAAGCGAAAAAGATTTCCAGTTTGTTTTAAAAAAAATCATCACACAAAATCCGTTGCTTTGATGCGCAGTTAATAGTGACAAATTGACAACATAATTGTCATCTGTCAGCCATATGGCAATGCCAGCTTGACGATTTCAGAGGAGAGAAAGCCACTCTAATCCACACATATATCGCTATGAGCTGCCATAACTCCATAGCATGTATACACGTCATCGGCTGTATCCAACATCATATATATCACCATGCACAGCATAGTTCATAAATTTTATGATTATATCCTGCTATGGAACTGCTCACAAACCTGTCTTGTACAAAGAAAGGATCCACTCAAATAAACTGAACAAAAGCACAGAGCTGTTGAATAAGTATATACTATGCCATGACGACGTAAAATGTATTTTGGTTTACTATATAACAACATTAATCCGAAAAAAAGTGACTGCAACATTTGACTCCATAGTAGTTGTTCTAGGATCAATCTGTACTGATTTAGTCGTTTATTTATTTATTTATTTATTTTTACGCCGTACTCAAGACAATTTCATTTATACGACGACGGCCAGCATTATGCTAGGAGGCAACCGGACAGAGCCCGACGGAAGCCCCACGATCGCCTGTGGGTTGTTGACAGTCCTTCCCAGGTAAGATCATAGACGAAGCCAACATGAGCTGGACTTGAACTCACAGCGACCGCATGGGTGAGAGGCTCCTGGGCCATTACGGTGCACTAGCGCGCTAAACCTCTCGCCCACGGAGTCCCCGGTTGGTCTGAACTGACCGTGTCTTTGGAGTGGTTCATAACTTTGAACTTCTCTCATGTGCCTCACACAATCCAAAAGCAGATATTATACATCATTCAATTGAAGAACTAACACTCATGCCCCATGTACACGAATAATATGATAGTCGCTGGCACTGTAGACATGCCCTTCAATAAGTGTCACTTAATCTTACCTTCACACTGTGTGCCATTAACCAGATTGTAACCGTCAGGACACGAACAGTTGTACCCCCCAGGGATTGTAATGCATTCGTGAAAACATCCCCCGTTATTCACCTTACAAAATGTGGCGTCTCAAAGAAAAAAAAAACGATTTTTAAGTCGACACAAATCAACAGTAAAACGTTTTCTGCTCCAGGATTTGATGTTTCAGTACTAGTTGATCCCAAGAGATTTTCAATTACAGTCTTTTCTAATTAGGACTTGACGTTTGAGTAACAGTTTGAACCCGAGCGATTCTTACATAAGACAAATTTAAAGTTAAATAGAATGCCTACTAGCTATTTATAACTATAGCGACGTTAAAATAAGATTTTAATTCTAACTTAAGTCTAAACTTACTTTGAAGAATAAAACTCGGAGTGTGCTACAGATGTACAAATAACAGACACGGGTTTTCAGGAAATAGAGACAGATGAAGTTAGAATAGAGATTGGTGTACAACCATCGCACCAGATATGTGTAAAACCAGGTAAGGATCCAACTGTTCCATCGTCCTACAGGCCTATAGCCCTGACGCCTTGTCTGTGTAAGATTGTGGAGCGCATAATAAATTTTCGACATACATAATATCCTCAGTCCTGCTCAGAGTAGTTTTTGTAACAAACGATGTACAACTGATCATGTGGTGAATTTAGAAACTTCTATCATGCACTCGTTTAAATATAAGGACTATTTACTCGCTGTCTTCCTTGATATTGAAAAAGCGTATGATATGGTACGGAGAACTGGAGTATTAATTAAATTACATAATATTAGTACTGGTGGGAAATGTTGGGATGGCTGAGAAACTTTCTTTCAGGGCGCTTTATTAAAGCGCGGGTGGGTCGTGGATATTCTCGTGTGGTCGCTGTGGAGAACGGGGTCCCTCAAGGGAGTATTATCACCCACCTTATTCAACATCGCCATAAATGCCCTACCTAGTTCTATTTCACCCAAATTAAACTGTACCTTATTTGCAGATGACAAGTCTGTGTGGTTCAGGTCAAGATCTCTTGCCTGTTGCATTAAACATATCCAGCAAGGCCTGAACGATATTATGAAGTGGAGTCTCCAGTGGGGTTTAAGTTTTCTTCTGGTATTTTCAAGGCGTCCTATTGGTAACGTCTCTCTTACCCTGAATAATTTATTAGTGAAAATATCCCCTTCTTTTAAGTGTCTTGATGCTATATTTGAAAGTCGACTTACCTAGATTAAACACATCGAATATTTAATAAACAGGTGTGATAAAGTCCTAAATGTAATGAGGTGTGTTTCGGGCAAGTTTTCGGGAGCTGATAGAAAATCGTTATTATTATTATATCGTTCTCTTATTCGTTCTGAATTGGATTATTGTTGTGAAGCATATGATTCTGCTTGTGTTACCCTTAAATCAAAATTAGATTCTGTTCGGTGCGCAGCGCTGCGGATTTGTACAGGAGTCATGCGCACCACACCACTCAACGTAATGCAGATATTCTGTAATGAGTTGCACATCCGTCGGCGTCTGCGCACTCTCAAGTTTTCTTTCAGACTTAAATGTGCTGTTAATAATTCTTCGTTTCATTTACTTGAACCCTCCTTTTATGATAGTCTCTATGATTTACAAGATAATTCTTGCCTACCATTTAGTTTGAGATCAAATAAGGCTTCTGCAGAGGCAGAATGTTGTGATTTTGATTTGCAGCCTTCACGTGTCCCTTCTCCTCCCTCTTGGAATATACACTCCCCTACTATATCTACTGCTCTACATGAGAGTGTGAGCAGATCTGATAATATACATGTTTCTTTAGCATGTACTAAAGAATATTTAAACTAGCATTTATCTCAGTACCTGCATGTTTATACCGATACTTCCAAGTGTCCTGACAGCCAAAGAGTGGGTGTTGCTTTTTGTGTCCCAGAAATGAAAATGCCAAATCTTTCAGGTTATCTAATTTTGTTTTCACGGCAGAACTTACAGCTATTATTTGTGCTTTTTATTTTCTCCTGGAACTGAAACCTTGCAGAGCCGTTATTCTCACAGATTCTCTGTCGCCTTTGCAAGCTATGTCAAATTATACCTGGTATAAATCTTCATCTCTTGTTTTTGAAATCTTACATTTATGTACTACTCTCAGTTACCAGGGCGTTTCTATTTGTTTCGACTGGGTTCCACCTCATATCGTTGTAGTGGGGAATGAGTGGGCAGACTACTTGGCAAAGAAAGCTTTATCCTTTGTTGACATATCCTTTCATATACCACTAAGTATTAACGAAGTTATGAATTACGTTACGTCTAAGTTTGTTGATATTTGGTAGCGGGAATGGAAGCAGTCCGATAACGGGAGATTTTTCTATGTATACAACAGTTCTGTTTCGTCTAATTTGTCCTTTTCCCTGGGTCCTCGGCGAGACGAGGTGCTGGTTTTCCGATTAATTTCTGGACATATACCTTTAAATACCTACTTACATAGAATTAATTTGCATCTATCTGGTTTATGTGACATGTGTTTAGTTCCTGATGATATTGCCCACCTCCTGTTTACATGTACTCGACACTGTCCCTCGACGCCTCTTGTACCGAGATTTATGTTCCATTGGTTACGGCATTTTACCCTCTATTTTACAGCCGCCCACCAGTCGTAATAAAACCTTTCAGGCTTTGGTCAATTTTCTTAAAAGATGTCAACGCTTTTAATTTATCAATAAAATCTAGTCAGAAGTAACATAAATGCATTTTGAACACGTGTGGTGTACTACCACCGTACCAGATATGTGTAATGTAAATGCCTACAAAAGTGTTAAAAGTTAAGTCAGGGTGGCGATGGCGGTGGGTCCCTGGGTCAGAGGTTCACTTACCTGCACAGTCGTCACCGCCGTAACCTTCGGAACACTCACAAACCCCTGGTAAGATACAAATCCCACCGTTTAGACACCGGCCTGGCACTTCGCTTGTCACACATATAGCTGTACACGGAGAAATCAGGGAAAAAAATGGATAAATAAAAAAGGTAAAACATAAAAAATGAAAGAAACTTTGCTGTACTATTACCATGAATGTTTTTTTATTTATTTAATTGGTGTTTCACGCCGTACTCAAGAATATTTCACGGCGATTAGCATCACGGTATGAGGAAGCCGGGGGGAAACCCACGACCATCCGCAGGATGTTGTCAGACCTTTCAAAGTATCGCGGGAAAGAAACCCAGCATGTGCTGGACTTGAACTCGGTAAGAGGCTGAACTTGAACTTGGTGGGAGGCACCTGGCAGGCGCGCTAACACCCTCGGCCACATATTCGATCACGAGTGTTTATGTACACATTGCATGAATGGTGGTCTTTAAAAAAAAGCTCGTGTCAAGGAGAAAATTAAATAAATAGTTTAAAATATAAAAAAAATAACTAGGATTTCACTTTTGTCTCCCAGAGTCAATATGGTTTATGAACACCAGTTTTCCACTTCAATCCTCCCCAAAACTCACCCTGACAGTTGCCGTCCTTATCTTCGCCAAATCCCTCCTCACACTCACAGCTGTAAGATCCCTGGGTGTTAACACACACATGCTCACACGGCGGCTGCTCACTCCCTGTCACGTCACATTCGTCAATGTCTGCAAATATATTATTAGTCACCATACGTGTAGTACTTATTTATTTATCTATTTATTTAATAGGTGGTTTACCCGTACTCAAGAATATTTCATTTACACGACGGCCAGCAGGATTACGGTGGGAGATAACCCGGCAGCGCCCGGGGGAAACCTACGACCATTCACACACCTTTCCACGAACGGATGAAGTAAGACATGAACACAAACATAAGTCAAAGTCAAGGTCCAAAGAATTCGGAACTAAGAAAACGAAGACCAGTCCGGATGCTTGGTAATTTAATGCGCAGTTAATCAACTTAATATCCAAGACACTTAGATTTTGAAAATTGAATGTGTGTGCTTATGTACTAGCTTTGAACAGAGTAAAAAGAAACTACACAAATCATGCCCATATAGGAAAGGAATAAGAATATCTCAGAGGTGAGTAGACATTTTGATTAATTTATCCAGACTGACACGGTAATCAGGAAATTCTGCTTCTGAACATGATCCTGCATTGCTAAGTACAAGTGGGCTTAACGTTATATGAAACGTAACTACCATGGCGACGTATCACTACAGTATGTGTTGTCAGAGCAATTTTGTTTGACATGACTGTACCCTGTTTGTAAAACGGGCCACTGAATACACTTTGATACTTCTATAGCAAATGTCTTGTGTAAAACTTTGAGAATTACTCCCTAATTGACCCACGCCCCCCCCCCCATACAAATCCTTAACCTGGGAGACGCTTGTCAGCTTTATGGAAAGAGGGAGTCAGAATGCCCTATTAGAAGGCCGCTAGGAAAGTTGTGATGGCATGACCCCTAAAGAATCTTTAAGGTTTTACCTAGTGTGCCTTTCATGGCTGAGGAGAGCTTAGTTGAGTATAAGGATTTTGTATATTAATTTATTCTGTTGAAGTTACTTTTACCAATGAGCATGTCTCCAGTGACATAGTTTAAATGATGATTTTGGCGATTATGTAGAAGTGCACAGAACATGTCAACTCGAGAACTTCAGAAATTGGCAGTAATTCGTTAAAAAAAATAACAGTGTCAAAGGCGACCAGACTTAGTTTAATTAGGCTCAAATGTGCGTCGGACAACTACACAGATCGGCGCTGTACTGCAGGAAATACCTTGACAATCTGGCAGCTTGTAACCGAAGAGACACGTGCAGTTATCCGGGGCCAGGCAAAATCCTCCATTGGGACAGGCTCCAGGGGTTTCTCCAAAACACACAGCTATACAGAAAACAATATCAGAATCAAAAATGTTTAAGTATTCAACCAAAATTCAACTGCTCAACAGTCAAAAACGTGTAAGCGATTGGTCCAAAAATCACCGATGAACAGTCAAAATTGTGTAAACCATTAAACCAAGAAATGTCATTCCATACGCTCGGGCAAAATTAGGGTCAGATTATAGACAAATGATAAATGATACAGCTAAACCATTGGTTGATATGATACTGTTACCTTGAATTGCAATCCAACATATCAAATGTTTAAAACTTGCTACTGTGATTGCTCTTTGAACACTCAAAGTAGTATAAATTCTTACGGGTGCATGTTTTGTTGTCGATCCCCAGCTGAAACCCATGCTGACAAGCGCAGGTGAAGGTGCCATTAGCGTTAACACACAACTGATCGCAGTCGTCTTCCCCTAAAACGCACTCGTCAATGTCTGCAAGGAAAATCCGTGAGAATTTATCAGTGGTGGTGGAAAGTTAATACAATGTGAGTTTAACCACATCATCTTCTGTATTGTCAGAATTTGTTACCCGATTCCAAATAACGGGAGAATTACGTCTACTTGAAATTTCAACGTTCAGGATTTCATTTAAGGGTGCAAGATGAGCTTTCGAAACCTGTGATCCGTGTCGAAACTTTGCTAGAATAAAACCTATAAGTACCTATCATGATGCATATTTAGCACGCTGAATGAGCGTGTGGAACGTCACAGAAATAATATGGTTCGAGAGTCGATTCCGACTTTTTTTGTTACAAATTGTTTTTGTGGGTTTTTTGAGTTCTTGAAGTTTCCGAGCTGACATCATACGCAATCGCCACGTTAAACATTTAAACTGTCTCATCGGAACTTACAAAAGTATCTTAAACAGAATAAATTAAAATACAAAATGCCCAAATTCCACCAAGTAATCCTCACTCATATGACACGGAATAGGGAAAGTGCACGCAATATTTGCGAAGCCATGCAGTCTCTGTTCCCCGAGTGAGGGTCTAATAGGGTGCCACCCGAGAGTATATGCGTGATTATTTGCACAATGTACACCACATAACAAGACGCCTCCATTTCTTCAATTTGCCTCGGTCAGTGACCGTGCACTTCCAAACCAGATATTAAGGAATGTAATTCGGGTCAAAGCTGAGTAGTATATTGTTCATTCCTACATTTACGATGACGTTTTGTGAGTAAACCGATAACGTATTACTCGTGCAGTGCAAGAGAACAATGGTCAAATCTGCTTGGGACCGAATCGCCATTGCACGGGCAATGGCATCCTATTGTTCAAACGTTTATCAATGATTCACAAAACAGAATCTTTTCCATTTTGCCTTACCGTCGCACTTGGGAGGGGCGTAGCCCGACGCACATCGACAGTCACCGGGCTTAACGCACACACCTTGATTTGGACACGATCCAGCCTCTTCATCAAAACATACGGCTAAAAGAGAAGGTGTATCACGATTATTTATTTGCGTGCTTTTATCAGGCTTTTATGTAACTTGTCCGTATCTCACCGGAATTTAGGGGTGTACACTTACAAATCAGAACCATTCAGAGCTATTACCACGTGCTACAAATGATTTCTTCACAGCCCATTAGATTACTCTCATGCACAATCTGTGGACTGGTGAACGTCTTCTGTTATTCAAAATGGCACTCATTTCAAATTATCAGTTTATACAAATCGAATTCCCTCCGCTGGTGAAAGTATCTGCGTCATTAGTTTGTAGGGCCTTGGTGGCAGTGAACAACAACCGACGGCGCTTGTACGGCGGTTTGCGCCGTTTAATGTTTATAGATGGCCGAGCTTTTTTTTTTTTTGTCTTCCGCCAATATGGTGTGCATATCTGTATGTCACACGTAGTAGGGTTACTCTATGAAACATGTGGTTTATTTAAGGCTTTCCTGTTTCGTCATCCGATATAACTAGCCCTCATGGTGTTGACAGTTGCTGTAACTAATACTTGATCGTACAAGTAAAATGTTCTTTCACAAGTGAATCCGGTCTGCCAGCAACGTGCGGATTGTCGTGGGTTTCCCCTGGCATGCCCCAGCTATGCCCGGTTTCCTCCCACCATAATGCTGGCTGCAGTCGTATAAGTGAAATATTCTTCAGCATATCGTAAAGCACCGATCAGAAGAGCCAATCAGATAAGTCACATTTCACTTCTCTGCCTTTGCGAAGTTCGTGTTTGTAACTGAATTGACGGGCGATATGGAGAATGGAAACCGGGAATGTGATATTAACGTACGTCTACAGGTCTTGTTGTTTGCTGACAGCACGTATCCCTTGTCACAGGTACAACTGTAGTCGCCAACTGTATTCACGCAGTGTTGCTCACAGCCGTGAGAAGAACTTCCATCACATTCGTCGATATCTAATAACAAAACAGATTTCCGAGGTCCAATATAGCACTACCAAGTTAGCTGCATGTCTTTGTAATTTTACGTGTAAAAATGAAAAATTCGGCAAGTACGTTGAAAGACTGTTTACGAATTATTTTTGGCATTTTAACTAGTAGGTTTCTCGTTAGTCTTCCGAGTTGTCAAACAGAATTACAAAGCGCACAATGAACTTCACTGTTTACAATGGAGGAAAGCGGCGACAAGCAGATATGTATGTGTGTATGCTTGGGTTTCACGTAATACTCAACAAGTTTTCAGTTATATCACGGCACAAAGTCCTTAAAATGTATATATTCTGTGCCCTCTTGTGCCTGGGCGAGTTCATACAGCCAAAGTGCTGCTCCCACTAAACATCATGACGAAGGTACCAAACATTACACCCCATCCAGTCATATTACGCTGCCACCGGGCCCGCCATTCCCGTTTCCTTGCTCTAACTTCTCAGAGCTAAGCGCCAAGCTAAGCAACAAGAACAATGTGTAATGTCTGGTATTTCCGGACCCAGGATTGATCCCGGATCCCCAGGCCCCGAGTAAACACATCCTGACGTCAGGATATTGTTTTGTGTTGTAAAGTCTAAATATTGCTTTGTAAATTCAAGATATTGTACCGTAATGCCGGGATACTGTATTGTAAGGTCAGGATTTAGCTAAACGACAGAACCTTCTCACCGTCACACCGAGGCTCTTGAAATCCCTCCTGACATTCACAGTGGTTAGGCTGAACACAGATTCCGCCATGGCTGCATAAACCCGGGGGCTCGTTGTAACACACAGCTAGAGAAAGAGAAACATGACATAGTTAACTAAGAAATGAAGAAGCCATACTGTTGGTGGATTTCCAGAATGCTCATTGCAGCTGAAGAAAGAATACATTCTTCCAGGGCATATGTTATTTGGAAAACTTACCCGTGTTACAACATCATAATCAGTTTTACCACAGATTTTGTAAGATGGATAATTTCGCCTATTTCTATCATTATATCAGCCGTAGCCTTCGTGTACTTGCGTGTATAAATCCACCCATCCGCAGGTATCAATTTACGTGTACAAGTCGTCACGTCCGTACATATCAACTTACGTGTATAAGGTCTGCCGACCGGAAATATGAACTTGTTAGTATGAGCCCTCCCATCTGTACATATCAGCATACGTGTACAAATTCTCTGGTCCGCAGATATCAACTTACGTGTACACGTCCTCCCTCTCCGCAGATATATCAGTTTACATGTACAGTCCTCTAGTCCGCAGATATCAACCTACGTGTACAAGTTTTCCCGTCGGCATAGGTCGACGTACGTGTACAAGTCCTCTGGACATCAACTTACATATACAAGTTTTCAAGTGCGCAGATATCAATTTACGTGTACAACTCCTCTCGTCCTGATATGTTAACTTACGTGTACACGTTCTCTCGTCCGAGTTGATCTTGTAGCCGTCCATACAGTTACACACGAAGCTTCCGGCGATGTTGTGACAAGTCTGCTGACAACCGTGGGTGTTTTCGTAACATTCGTCCAGGTCTATGCAAGAAGATTTTAAATTGAGGTTTAATAGAAGTATATATATTTACACATATCAAATTTTTAGAGTAAAGCACACGTATTCATTATAAAGCTGTAATCGAATAACTATACTTCTTGATTAATTGATCGGTGTTTTTACTTCGCTATAGCCTACGTTCAATAGTACAACTATGAAGCTGAACTCGGTTTTTGGCTGACGGAAACTGTACAGGAGCTGGGAAAGAGGTTATGTTTAGCACCAGTCTACTATGAGTATCTGGGTTCCAGAATCTATAAGGGTTAACGGATACGAGTGTAACGCTTTCGGTCGTTTGGCCAGAGTGTGCTCCTGTTTTTTAACGGTAGAGTTTGTCCTTCTCCATCATAGTTAAGCTGATATTCCGTTCAGTCAAAGAATACCCTAACTGCTCTTTGGATAAAAAAATCTTTCACACAACATGTCCCATGTCAACATTCTGATGAACCCTAACAGTGTGACTTTAGCAACGAAACTTTTACTCCACTAGTGGGATAGTGTTTTTGTGCTGCACCCTGGGGACAACTGACTGAAAGAAACATTCAAGGACTATGGTTTTAATAACATTTTATCACAACCGTTCACAATATACCTACCAGTCCAAGGGTTGCATTGGTGGGGGGGGGGGGCGTAAAACATCGATGAAATAAATAAATTTCAAATAAATGCACAGGGCATAAGAGTATCCATGGGAACAGTTACACGTAAGATTGTACAGGACAGTCGAATATCCGATGGAGCAGCCATATTTACTACTTCACACTTGATTAAAGTATTCTGTGGAACAATGGCCACTACACTGATGGAAGGTTAGACTAACCATTACACCAAGAATTAAAATATCCAACGGAGAAATCACACTTAGCAGTAGACTGGAGATATAAATTTCCAATAGGGCAGTCACACACACCAGTGCACTGGGGATTTGCGTATCGAGTGGAGCAGTCACACTTAACAGTACACTACGGATTAGGGTATTGAACAGAGCACTCACGCTTACCAGTAAACTAGGGATTACGATATCCACTAGAGCAGTCACACTTACCACTACACTGGGGATATGCGTATCCAGCAGAGCAGTCACACTTATCAGTACACTAGGGATTTGCGTATCCAGCAGAGCGGTTACACCTACCAGTACATTGGGGATTTGCGTATCCAGCAGAGCAGTCACACACGTTTGGTTCTATACACTGGTGACCGTTAAGACAGCTCCCTGGTGGCTCGATGTCGAAACAGGTCGCTGTAAAAATACAGCTTACATTTTATGCAATTGGAAATGAAATAAATAAAAATATATCATCACATGCGATAAAGTGAAAACTCCACAGGTTGATAGAAATGAAAAACAAAATTGAAATGGAAATCTATACGCAGGCTACAAATAAGAGGAGGATAGTCTTGTAATGTGCGCAGCAAACCTTTATACATTTTTGCAGTTATGTTCTTAATAAGCTGACTAACGTAGACAAACTCCGCCTGTTGTTGACGTGTTAGACATGGCAAATCCATCTTCACACACACATCTGTACGACCCTTCGGTGTTTTCACAGACTTGATCACATCTGTTAGTTTCTTTTAAGCATTCATCAATATCTGAAAGCAGAAGTAGCGCACAATTAGATCGTCCTTCTTCATACCCGTATGCTTTTGGCAAAAACATAATGTTGAAAGGAACGACAGAAGTTGCATATCTGAGTATATAAGGCACAGAACAAGAATGCAAGTTGCATAGCGGAGTAAATAAGGCACAGAACAAGAGCGCAGGTTGCATAGCGGAGTATATAAGGCACAGAACAAGAACGAAAGTTGCATAGCTGAGTATATAAGGCAATAAGTCAGTGGAGATCAAGAAACCCTATAAAAGTGAAAACCTGCATTAATGTAATATCAGTTTGGGTGCATTCTGTTGGTCAAGTCTTGTAATAGTTTCTGGCAAAAATCGACTATCCCCTGACTTGTTAAGTCGAAGGATCGAATCCATCTCGCGTTCGCAAGATCACGGCACTAGGGGGATTTGCCAAGTACCTGAACACGTGGAGCAGATTTGTCCACCTTCCTTGACCTATAAATTTGACTGTTCTCAGATAGGTGAAATAGTCTAGAATACGGTATGAAACACCAATCAGATATATAAGTAAAGACATTCTAAGCTCAGGAATAGAGGTTCAAATAAAATACGTCTTTCCTTTGTATGTAGCGTAAACGACTGTCGAGTGCCATCCAGGCATCAAAATGCATCAATGTGAATGGACGGAGAAACTGTGGTAATGAGTTCTGGCAATGGTTTGAAACTGCATTGTGGACAAGTCTTAGTGACCATAAAAGTTTATCGACGTGTGTGAATCATGGTAATTGTCTAGAATTTGTATTTTATGGATCAGCACAATTCTAATAACCAACAACTTGGAGAGATTTACCGTCAAAACCTCTTTTCACGGAGATATTTGTGTGCAATAACAAACAGAACCGTGAATCTGCAGCTGTAGTGTGCAGCACTTACGATTAACAGATGTACGACATTTGATCAGGTTTTCAGATAATTACAATCTATCCATTCCATTCAATCTATTTCTGAAATGATAATAACCATCTCGTTTACAGAACAAAAGTAGGAAATTTGATAACAAGTGATATTACTAAAGAATTTCCTTCGTACATACGCTTGCCTTATGAAAGATGTATGTGGATCATATCAGTGTAAGGGAAATGTTATGTTAAATCTGCCCGTGTCGAATTATCTTATTTACGTAAAGTATATTGTAAAATTGTTAAAATATATACAAAGCACCTGTCCGGATCTTCCCTTAGAATTAAGTTTGCACATGTCCTCCGTTCTATGATTGGCTGAGAGTATTTAAATGTATACAATGACTCTTCCCATGCTGAATGACATATGCACAGACATGCGCAAAGAGTATGGCTTTAGAGGATGTTAACATACCCATACAGTACGGTGGCTCAAAGCCCGGTGCGCAGGCGCACTCGTCTTCCCCTACACATGTACCACCGTTTGGACATTCGCCTGAGGTGTCGTTGAAACAGGAAAACGAAACTGAGGAGAAATAAAGTCATTTCGTTGCAATGATACTTAACTCAGGACAGGACTTACTGGCGCGGTAATGGTCACGTTAAAATACTTATGATCATCTTGTGAAAGAGTTTGCTAGGCAAGCTCTTGGCTGGTAGATACTGTGTAGACAGTTATTCAGACGGTTATTCGCAGAGGCGCCCCCTGGTGATGGAATTATGAAATATGTATATCACATGATGGCCCGTACGAAGTTTGATTAATGTGCTAAATATGAAGCCTATAGGTGTAAACGTAATGGAGATACCACCTACTATACTCTTATCTAAGTAATGACTGGCCCTCTTCAAATATCTAAGCGCTAACTGCGAGCTGCTGTTTAAAGTATTATAGGTGGTTTATTGTCTTTATGCCGTAAAAACCTAAAGAGCAGAGATTCTTCTTTGGCGCATTTCTGACATTTTAATGATTTCTCGTTTTCATTCCTTGTGAACAAAAGCTGTTTAAACTTGTCTTTATTTAATCCATCTGAAACAAAAGCTGGAGAGACGCTTGTGTGGTTTCCATTCATTCCATATTACTTCAAAATAATCTTATTGCACTGACCGAAAATGTCGGTACACCAGCAAAATACAATGTGGTATACGAAGAAGTTCTTATAGACCGCAATTACACATTCGTTCAAACATAAACCCTTCAAATCTTGCAGCATCAGAATAGAAGTACGTCGTCGTTTTCGAATCGCCTAGAGCGTGTAGACTCATATTTAAGACACCCAGTGATCTCGTGATCTTGTAGCTTCATGGTGCTACTAGTCATACCTTTTAACCGAATTATGCGCCATACTTGATATTAAAAGTCTGTATTTAAACCGGGGTTAATGCCTTGGTAGTTTTTGCCCGTCCTCTGGTTTGCCACCATTGAGACAGCTGCAGTAGAACACAGAGCTGGTTTAAAGGCTGGTTTAAAACGTTTGAGTTACCTGGGCAGTTTTCCCCGTCCTCTGGTTTGCCACCATCGAGACAGCTGCAGTAGAATATATGGCTGGTTTAAAGCCGAGTGAAAACGTTTGTTACCTTGGCAGTTTTCCTGTTCTCTGGTTTGCCACCATCGAGACAGCTGCAGTAGAATATATGGCTGGTTTAAAGCCCGGTGAAAACGTTTGACTTACCTTGGCAGTTTTCCCCGTCGTCTGGTTCGCTACCATCGGGGCAGGTACAGTAGAAGCCCCCAGGGTAGTTGTTACAGTTGTGGCTACAAGTGTTAGCATCTGTCTCACATTCGTCCAAATCTGAAACAGGACAAGCATAGCAATGGTTTTTAAGGGTGGTTAAATATATTACATTTGGTGTGTTTTTATTTCCTTTAAAACTATTACATTTGGTGTGTTTTCTCCTTTAAAACTATTACATTGGTGCGTTTTCTCCTTAAACTATTACATTTGATGTGGTTTCCCCTATACATTTATGCCCACCTACATTTTGTCATTATTTACTCTCCTCATAGGCATTTAAATAAGAGAAACATTTTATTATTTTCGGTGTCGTCTTGGACACCCGTAGTTCAAGTACTGGGTCATTGTCAGTCAAACTGTTAACTCATTGAGAGATCAAGAGGCCGAGTTATTCTAGGCTCTGCTAAAATGCGGTATGATACAACAACATAGCTTATATCCTAGAGGGGCACAGAACCATTTCTTATTGGTTAATGTCGGAGACAGGCAAGTCTAGGCTATGCTTATCCTTAAACTGAATGTTAGATATGACGAATATATTCAAGCGTGACCAAAGTTGCAGAGTTTATAATCCAGGAAGCCCTATCGCTAATCCCAGTCAATCAGCGAGGATTCTATACAAGTTTAAGCACCATGCCTGGAATTGACAAATCAGGGATTTCTCTGCCCTCATCCAGTGTTTATGGCTGTGAAATTTACATATGCAAGATAGAAATTTACAAAGACTGACTTACCTTTACAGTCAGGTTCAATTAAGCCTTGTGGACACTGACACTGATCGGGTGCAATACACCTTCCCCGGTTCAAGCACCTCCCGGCAGGCGAGAAACCGAAACATGAAGCTTTGAGAAGAGAAAATTGGTTAGAATTCACCAGAAGTCATCTGCTCTGTGTTGTTGATCTCTCAAATTTAGAGAGTTCCATGGAAGCTGCGTAGAAATATCCACAAAGACGAATTTCATTTGTCTTACATGTGATGGGAATAACTTCCCATCTGAATGCGAGGATTCACTTGGATTGTGGCCATTTTGTTACTCTATCCCTTCTTGCCATACGTTGGAGTTTCAGCGCACGTGTACACTGAACTCCGTGACGTTGTTCGTAATGAGAACTGTACAACCATAAATTCAGACATGTTTTTGAATAGCTTGGTACTGGTTTCATTTTAGGCAAAAAACAAAAGTCTCATTGCTTCCACTCTGTTCCAGTTTCATACTCGAAGTCAGACTCTCACGTTTTACCTTTGTGTTTCCAGACACAGTGACTGTTTTTCCGCTCTACATATCATGATGCCGCGTTGAGTCTACACTGTGAAACGAGAAACTCGTCGTCTGCAACTGTAAAATTTCTGATCGTGAAACATTCTTCATGGCGCATACCTTGTTGTCCTTTGTAGAAATTTTTAACAACGACGGGGTTTAAGACAACGACCCCTGTTGTGTATCAGACTGTAATGTCAGGCAAATTCTAACGACCGGCCTCACGTGGGAAGGTTTGCCAGGAACCTGCGGATGGTCGTGGGTTTCCCCCGGACTCTGCCCGGTTTCCTCCCACCATATCGCTGGCCGCCGTCCTATAAGTCAAATAATCTTTCGTACGGCGTAGAACACCAACCAATTAAATAAATAAACAAATTCTAACCAGTACAATTTCCTTGGCTGGAGATGACATTTCATACATACGGACACAGCTTTTTTCGTCGTTAGAAAGCGCGTAGCCGTCGGGACAGGCGCACTGGTAGGAGCCAGGGGTATTCACGCAGTCATGGCTGCAACCACCATTGATGTAATCACACTCGTTCACATCTACAACAGAGCAGACAGTTAAGGATGCAAATGACACTGATGATAAATCCAAATACCGTTCTTTCGTAACTGAATTCCAATGTCTGAATAGACTATCAGCTATATAACATGTTTAAAGAACGAAAAATTGATCACCCATCGAAAGGAGTGTATATATATGAAAGAAATTCGTGTCTATTTTCAGCTGAATGCACAAGATTTCATTTTTGTTAAAAATCGTCATTACCACAGAAAAAAAAGAAAAAAAATGTCCGCTGTGGTAATTTCAAATTTAATATTTTCTTCAATAATACTAACATCTATTCGTCATATAAAAATCTCAAATTTTTGCTTGTCTTCTATCGACTTGTCAAACTTCTTATCGTTTGTACGAATATTCACACCAGCTTTAAAATTTCATCTTCTTATTCTACAAAGCACTGTAAATTCACATCAGCTGTCACGTTTCATCTTTTTACTGTATTAAGCACTGTAGGGTAAAAATACCTGTCCCCATATGAACTTCTGTAGGCAGACAAACACGAACAGACAGAACGCTTATCTGAACGGTCGTACAGACTCAATCCCTCACTGGAAGGACACAGGCAGACACAAGTAGACACAGTGGTTACCTGAACAGTCATACTGATTCAGTCCATCAGCGAACGGACAAACGCAGATGCCTGGCTCTACACAAGTGCCGCCATTTTGACAGGTGCCGGCGTCTTCTCCTCGGCGCTGATCACAGATTGCTTGAAAATATATATTATTATATATATTATTTTCATCACAGAAAGGTATGAGTGATTATGGTTTTACGCCACCTCACAGTATTTCAGCCATACCGTGGCCAGAACATGTCATAATCATAAGCAATAAAGTCTATGGTTAAACTAAATGTTTCTCCACAGGTTATGAGTGCCTTTTTATTTGGAAATTCCAAAGACGGATGTATAGACATTTATTTTTTAAATTACAGGTGTTATAGTTTTAGTGTCGTCCCTAACATCACACAAACATTCGTTTTAATCATCACACAGATATCAAGTTACATGATGTATGAAATCTGGTAGTATCTCTTTCGGGAGCTATCGAAAGTTACAGTGTGCAAAAAAAAAATGAAAGTTTCTTACAGTTGCAACATATTGTCTCTTTATTTTGTCTCTCGTCTATAGTCTCTCGTTGGTGTTTAATACAACAATGTACTTACGTATATTACAGTTGATACCATCTGCATTGGGATACCAGTTCTCACAGCACTTGTATTTCGTCGCATAGCTATTCACGTAGGTCGTTCTGCAAAAACAAACACATTTAAAAAACAATTAAAACCTTATTTTCCTCTTTACCTGTTAGTTTAATTATTTACCCATTCTTGGCTGTCTTTTGTGTTCAAAAATTACTTCGCAGACTTCAGCAGTCAAATCAAAATTGTTTTGATTGTTCTGAAGAAGCAATCTTATTGGTCACATAGAACAGCATAAAGTTTTCTCAGGGAAAGACTTCACTTTTACCCCCCAACCTTATGCCATGAACTAAAGTATTGTAGGTTCTTTACGTACATATGGACTGTGGAAGATCCCATCAAACTTCATCTAAGTACAAGAAAAACGATCCATGTGTGGTCACAATCTTCCATGCATGCACAATGTTTAGAAAGCACCGTCCGGTAAATGACAACAAGAACAACAACAGCAACACCGTTTACAAAAGCAATTATTTGCCACCTGGCTTCGATTGCAAGGTTCAAAGGGGATATCTCATTTCTTTTGACCAAACATTCCTGAATCCATAAATACTTCAGTCCATCTGTAAGCTTTGTTTACTATTTAAACTACAGGATACTTTCTCCCGCGACATGGCGATTCGGTCCCCAGCTGACATGACTATCGTTCTCTTGCCATGCACTAATAATACGTTGTCAGTTTTATCACGAAACATCATCGTAAATGCAGGTACAAACAATAAACTACACAGCTTGGGCCTGAAATACCTTTGGACGGAAAGGATTCCCATTGTTTACCTAACGAGTTGGTCAGAATGTCAGTACCACGATTCGCGTAACAGGGTGAAACAGCTTTAATGACAAATCGGGGAAGGGCTAAGTGGGTGACGATAATGTGTATTTATTCTGTTGATGCATGTAGAATGGATCAAATGTTTAGCATATGCAGACTTCAGGAATGCATTTTTGAGAAGCAGTATAAGTTAATCACCGCTTTAAACGCATATTGCTTTCAGCCTTTTTTGTCTTCAGGTCAGAAGGGTTTTAGCATTAAGCGTGTACTTCAAGCATCCTGAAATGAGAGTATTCATATTATATATGCTTAACAAGGTAATAAACACGGTAATCTGAAAGCCATTCTAGAAAAGGGGCCGTTGATGTACGCTTTGATTTTCAGTCACGTAGGTTTTGGACTTACTTTTGCAGCTATTTCTTTGGTGTTTAGGATGTGTTTACCTCAGGGTTTGGATTATTTCCCCATGAAAACTATGTTGAACAGCGGGAATTCCAGATGCCAGCCTCTTCAAATAAATATGTTCTGAGATAAAGACTGTACACACTGTTCATGATGTTCAATTACTCCCGAAGGTTTCGCGGGAAAATTAGTGATCAAACTGACAAGGCTTGTTGTATCGGTACGTGAAC
Organism: Acanthopleura granulata; assembly: GCA_016165875.1. Lineage (NCBI taxonomy): Eukaryota > Metazoa > Mollusca > Polyplacophora > Chitonida > Chitonidae > Acanthopleura > Acanthopleura granulata. The sequence goes on along the minus strand of JABBOT010000009.1, from coordinate 5,672,891 downwards.
CAGATGTGTGATTGTGTGTGACCATCGATCCTGCCGTACCAGACGTTCTCTGCTGGTCACGGTGTGCCCGGAGGACCTGGCGCGTGTACCAGCCGACGATCACAGGATCATTAGTGTATGAACTAGAGAACTGCAGTCACACAATGCCCTGCGTTCCGTATTTGAACCTGCTAACTGATATTACCTAACAAAGGATAGTAGTATATCACCCACTCATACACATGAAAAATTCTTGAGTATATGGGTTAAAACCCCTGTGAAATAAGATTAAATTCTACATATGAAGCAAAAGTAATATCCTGTGGTTCCATTATACTACGGAAGCTAGTAACTCACACGTATTTAGTGTGACAGGCACCAAGGGAACAATCGCCTTTACTTCGCGTAGCTTGCGTGACGGGCACCGATGCTTTGTACGAACAAACGTTGAGCCTGGAAAAAAACAAAAACAAAAGTACTAATATTGCTGAGAAACAGCGGAAATGACTAAAACTTCTCTTGCAAAAGCAAGACTATAGGCTATTAAACATCACACTGAACCACACAGAAATGTAGGCTATTCAGAAGGAAATAATACTGCCATCGACTCCAGATCCTAAAATGTTTCATGCTACGTAAACTGAGCTAACTTTATATCACACGAGATAGGTCTGTACAAATGTCGTCATTTGTTTTTACCTATTTTACCGTATGCTTGTCTTCAACCAAAAGATGTCATCGCTTTTTAAGGGATGGAACAAAAACACCTGTATTGCTGGCATTTGAAAAATAATAGGGTTGAGAGAAGAGGTATTTAAAGATTCTTCATCTTATATATATATGACCATTTGGTTCCGTATGTATTACCACAAGAACTCAACTTAAAATGGATACTGGCTTTAATAATAGTGTAAAATGTTTCAGCTATATTAAAGAAGACGTCAACAGCAGAGCCGGAATAGGTTATTTATTATTTGATTGGGGTTTAAGCCGTTTAAAGTATATTTCACTTATACCACGGCGGCCAACATTATGGTGAGAGGAAACCGGGCAGAGCACGAAGGAAAGCTACGATCATTAGTACATTGTTGGTAGACCTGCCCAAGTACATGTGCGATCGGAGAGGAAGCCAGCATGAGTTGAAATTATGAGTGGGATAACTCTCTTTTACAAAGCACAACTGTTTGTCTACTAAAATGGACGCCACCCATGGGTATGGGATTTCTTCTTCGCAAAACTCAAGTCTTATCGGACATAAATCTCCTTTATAAAACATGACTCTTTGTCTCATTCAATCCATCAAAGATTGTTGACATAACCTTCCACCATAAAACACTACTTTTTACTCATTGTGGCAGTATAACTGAAAAGTTATGCTGGCTTCAGGTGGTGTCATTTAAGACCTTAATGGATAAAATGAGCCACTGCTAGGGTATTATGATATTACCCTCCGTTCTTCTGTGCTCTACTTCCCACCCAGGCGACACTTGTACACAGAATACACAATACAACGGTTCTACACCCAATCCTCATCCTGTAACGAGAAATCACGTGATTGCTCGAATCATTATCATAATATCATAATATTGACGAATACATACACCCATTATCAACTTGATACGGAACAGCTGATGGCAACACAGTCTCAAGGAAATATAATATCGCTCTGGTGCCACATTCAAACATATCGTGTCTTCTTTTCTTCGGTTTTCTTGTAAAATCACTTAATCACGTTTTCACGTGAACGTTGGTATCGAATAAAGACAAGAAATTGCACTCACGCAGTTTCTGGTGTTATATATCTCATTGTTTTACGTCATAGTCATTAGAAAAACAATAGCATGAGGCGTAAAACTAGAACAGCAACGACAGTGTGATAGTTGGCAAATGCTCCCATGTAACTTGTGAAATAGGGTCTCTTGTCAGTATATCTCACTGTTAGGGTTTTATCCTAGCTGTTCATGTATAGATGTTCAACTGGCAGCAACTTACACCTTACTAACACCATGGCTTAAGGAGAATTTTTCATTCATTCTATGATTGACAGACTGAACGGTGAAGGAAACCCGAGTGTACAAGGTTCACCACCGACCTTTGGCAACTTACTGACTTGCCTATGACTGGTTATGACCTGGCTATGATCTTTCCCACCAGGCTATAGCCTTTATATCTGAAATGAAGCGTATGACTTCAAGGTGGGAAGATCTGCCAGCAACCTGCAGATGGTACTTGGTTTTCCAAGGGCTCTGCTCGGTTTCCTCCCACCATAACGTTGCTCTCACTCGTAGAAGTGAAAAAGTCTTGAGAGCGGCATAAAACACCAATCAGACAAATGACTCAGTGGCGTTAAATACATTATTTTAATACAGTTTCAGGGAGACAATGCATCTATATATAATAATGTTAGATGCTCACCTTCAACTACTAAGACAATGTAATCTAACACGATTGTAATGTTACAACAGACTTTACACGTAAATACCAAACAAACAAAGCAATAAATAAACAAATAAATAAATAAATGCATTACAGACATTGTGTTCTGCACCCTCTTCATGCATTTCACATTGTCAATGTTAAAAACGTAACATCTTAATATTTTGACCTTTCTGTTTTACCACGTTTAACATGTAATATTAGTTTAACACTCGGAAAATGCTGACATTTTAACATTTGCTTTTTAAGAGTGAACAGATATGGCACCACATTGGTGGTTGAGAAGAGGTATTTGACAAGGTCGGTCTGCGCAACTGGCCGCTGGAGTGTCTTCCACTGTCTTTACCCAGCGACAGTGAGAGCCCTTGACATGCTTAACAGTACTGCTTCTATCTCTGTTTTCTAAAACACTAACCGTAGTTTAGGGTATCGCTCAGTTGATTCTTACACAGAGTTAGCTAAGCGTTCATATAATGTAAAACGAAAACACGAAAATAAGGATTTATCTATAAACTAAATAAGAAATAAAACATTTTTCTTACGTGGCAAGTCCATGTGTTTACGAAGGGTTAAGGCGCTGGGGAAATGGCAGGCAAATCATGGACTGAAGCAAAAATGTGAATATTTCATGAGCAGCGTCTTCTGAGCTCCCTGTCTGTATGTATTTGGGTGTTGGCCGAATGCCAAGAGAACGAGCCTTCTACAACTTTGCACCAAGAACGATTATGTTTAGGAAACCTTCTTTAAACGCTCACTCCGCTGAGCTTGTGGGCGACACAATGTGAGAAAAAAAAGTAATCCATAACCTAATATATGTTGGCAAACGGAACAGAGAGGTGTTGATGAAATCGTGCCGATTCCATTTATTATGACAATTCTGAATGCTGCTGAAGGTATAAAAACACTAGAAATTTCCTTACTGTTTATGTAGAAATTTCACAAAATTTTCACAAATTTCACATCTACATAAAACTGTATTCCTACTTTTTCTTGGCCCGAATGAGGCATACTGTCAAACAACTAGATGCCTGGCCTAAAACATAACCAACTAACACCAGGGTTGACCACCATGTTGTCAAAATAAATCAGCTGGAATGCAGGTACTAGCGTTCTATCGCCATAGAAACAGGGTGTAGGGAGCATTGCTCATGGGATAAAATATTTCTCTGTTTTATTGTAGCCACAAGTAATGAACTTTTTTTCAACCATTATTTGTCATAGTGTATACCTGCAAAATTACCCGGCAGTACTTCAACACACTTCAGAGATACAAACAATCCCTAACCGGTCCCCACCGTTTTCTGTGCGCCTGAATCTTGCATGCAAAATCCAATTAGTGTTTTTATACCTAAAGACATTCTGCTAAGGATGTTCTGTTATGACTATCTACAAAGGGAGGAAACTCTTACCGGTCTTTAAATAACACAACCCAATATTTCCTGATTGACAAGAACAAGCATATAAGTTATCATATTTCAGAATCGGTAATCTGTTAGCTGGACAGCTCTAATGCTAGTCAGTTTGCTAGATGTCTTACTTGGAGTGTGTGTGTGTGTGTGTGTGTGTGTGTGTGTGTGTGTGTGTGTCGGGGGTTGAGGGTTGAAGGGTGAAGATTTTTGTGGTTTTCAAATGTCATCAATTATTATGTATTAAATATCACATTTAAATTTTCCTTTGCTTTTTTTCATTTTTGCTTCATGTAATCAGAAAAAGGTATGATATAGTAAGTTTCATTAACATCTTGATGTCCCTTCACAGATTTACAGAGTTTAAGTCGATGATTTATTTATTGTTCAATGACATACTGAAGACTTTTTCACATGCATGTCTACCTCGGCGGTCAGTTTTTTGGACCGGAAGGAGGTTCAAAGTGGTTCTCAAGAATGTCTCTTTTTTGTGATCACCTGTTCTGCGCAAACTGGTGACATATTCTCCATAGCCAGATAGCTAAAGTGATTTCAGCTTGGGCCCAAAACTAAGCAGACACAAACACTTAGTCTCGATCTAGTATTATTCTGAGTCCGATCTTAAACTGTGCTGATCTGTGAGACTGGGCCCTTTCCATTGAGGATTTTCAAACCTAATAAATGACTGTGTCGCTCAAGGTTGCGCATGCGCAATTCGACCTTTGGTGTTGAGGATTTGGCTCCGAATTAATGAGTGCTGGAGCACCGATTGGATAATACTGCCACACAGACAGTCTAGATCATTGATACACTATAAATTTCTATACTATCACTTTACACTGAGTTAAAATGCTTCAGAATTTTATATGCTTTGGATACAACCAAAAACTTTTTTGTCAGGGGAATTATCCCCCTCCAACCCCTCTCCACCCCTAGAGATTACCAAGGTGATAAAATTACGTCACTTCCAGGAGGAACAGCTAAAAAAATGGTGGTCAAGCTATGTTGGTTGTTTGATATGATGTAGAGAACAGCCCGAGCTGTGTGTGGTGGTATGGCTTACCGCCACGCGAAAGTTTGGGAATATATATTTTCGGGGTTGAAGTTGACAAATTTTACTACATAAATAGTAAGGAAAATCAATGCGCTCGTGTAACCTCAAGGTCACGTGAGGCACCGCTGGTCTCACGCTGGTCTTACTGGCCCAGTCCAGTTCACTGAAAAGCTTCCTAATACTAGATCGAGACTAAGTGTTTGTGTCTGCTTAGTTTTGGGCCCAAGCTGAAATCACTTTAGCTATCTGGCTATGGAGAATATGTCACCAGTTTGCGCAGAACAGGTGATCACAAAAAAGAGACATTCTTGAGAACCACTTTGAACCTCCTTCCGGTCCAAAAAACTGACCGCCGAGGTAGACATGCATGTGAAAAAGTCTTCAGTATGTCATTGAACAATAAATAAATCATCGACTTAAACTCTGTAAATCTGTGAAGGGACATCAAGATGTTAATGAAACTTACTATATCATACCTTTTTCTGATTACATGAAGCAAAAATGAAAAAAAGCAAAGGAAAATTTAAATGTGATATTTAATACATAATAATTGATGACATTTGAAAACCACAAAAATCTTCACCCTTCAACCCTCAACCCCCGACACACACACACACACACACACACACACACACACTCCAAGTAAGACATCTAGCAAACTGACTAGCATTAGAGCTGTCCAGCTAACAGATTACCGATTCTGAAATATGATAACCTATATGCTTGTTCTTGTCAATCAGGAAATATTGGGTTGTGTTATTTGAAGACCGGCAAGAGTTTCCTCCCTTTGTAGATAGTCATAACAGAACATCCTTAGCAAACAAAGGATGCAGGATTCTTCTACAATATAAAGGTAATAGGTTGTAGACCCATGTATTCTTGACAACAGAGGCTTCGTAATGCTGTAAAGTTATTGCCCACATTAGTCAGCAAAGAATGCCCAATCGGGAACCTTTCCCGCTAAAGGTAATTCAGGTCAAAGTTATGTACTCTAATGTTCCTTCCTGCATTTACGAATTCCTGCGATAACGTATTACTAGAGCTGTACAAGAGAACAATAGTCAATATTCGCAGAGGTCTATTTCACAAAGTCATTTGTGATTTCACTCAAAATCTGAAATACTATTTTTGAGCTTATTTTCGTTTATTTTTTTTATTATTTTTTGTTTTGCCCGCAATGACCCAGAAGCCTCCCACCAATGTCGTCACTTTGAGTTCAAGTCCAACTCATGCTAGCTCCATCTTCGAAAGTGCCACCAAACTGCGGATGGTCGTGGGTTTTCCCCAGGCTCTGCCCGGTTTCCTCCCACCTTAATGCTGGTCGCCGTCGTATAAGTGAAATATTCTTCAGTACGGCGTAAAACACCAATGAAATAAATAAATAAATATTTTTGGCATAGCAATTAATATTTTGACCTCCTCATAAATGATATATTATGACACAGGTGTCAAAATTTCAACTTTTAGTACAAGCAATTAAGCACTGTGAAGAGGTTTTTAACTTTGACTTTAGTCAGAAATGACTGTGTGCAATGGGCCTTAGAAGCTTTGCCTTGTAGCAGAGATTTTGGAGATCGAATCAATGCTCCTGACAAATACACAAATGTTTCAGTGGAATGTTTGTAATTCATGTTAAACAATGCGCTCTGATAAATGCACAGAAAATGCATTTCTGGTAAAGTACTTGAAGGTCACCGTAAATTCAGAACTGCTTCTCCTTTCGGCATAGTTTTGGCTAATTTTAAGATTCTTCCTGTTTTGACTGAATTTTTGTACTTGTACGCCAAGCTGACGTGCACTAAGGATTGCACCAAAGTTTCCTCAGAAATTTTTTTAGGTCAAGTTAATACAAACTTTCATTCCCGTCATGCGCAGAAGCTTCATACTTTGAGGTCAAGTTTATACCTTCTCGAACGTGCATCAAAACAGACATTTTATACCAAAACAGACATATATACAATTCGCAAGGTGAGAGTCAAATGAGAGCATGCGTCATTTCCAAAGTCTGTTGGGTATCTCTTATAAATTAACTTTTCAAAGAACAAAAGACATACCTCATAAATGATTAAGACTGAAGCTCGGGGCTTGTCAGTTTTCTGGCCATTATTGAAAAATTCATCAGGAGGTCTTTGTTTGAAAACATATTTACCACAGCCAATATGGCTGCCATGGCCCTGACATATCTAGGGGAGCCTATTTAAGAAGAGTTTTGACATTTGGTGAAACGAAATGAGCTATTTTCTTTGTGAAATGAGTATGAAAAAAGGAGTAAAAAATAATATTTTTAAAACGGCATAAAACGATATAGGTTTAAGTTCCACAAATGTTTTGGTTTTTTATCATATTTCGTTATTATTTATTATACATTCATTAGAATATTAATGGTAGTTGGCACTTGAACTCTTTGAGTTCTTAGCCTACTGACGTCAAAACAGTTCGACGTTGAAAGGACAGACCTGTAAGTCAATACTAACACCTAAATAAGCCATAACAGTTCCTTTTACCGAGGATGTCAAATATGTAAGAGCGTATCAAACTTGCCTGTAAACACGTATGCATCAATAAGCACTACAGACATAGGAAAATGTTTTTTGTTGTTTTTTTCTGGCAGCATCTGGCAATGAGTGCAAACTTGGTTTGTAAACCACTGCCCCTGTTTGGTTTATACCTGACATTGTCTATTTTTCACGTCACTCCCCAATAAAAATGAAACATGACGTAGTCATTTAGCCATGACAAATAAGCTGACAAATGAAAGTGATACCAGTGATACCGGTTATTGCAATATTAAAAATCAGAAGGCCTAATCTTAAATTGGTGCAGTTTTTACCTCTGAATTTCAAACAAACTTTCTGACAGACAGTACTTTACCTCTTACAAGTCACAAGTTAGTCCAACATTAAAAATTAGCATTATATTGTGACTTATGAATTATTTCAAATCCTGTTGTCAAAATCCTGATTTCATTTAAAAACACAATTCAGATCTTAAATATTTTGTATATGTTCAACTCATAGTCAGTATTTGTTAACTACAAGTGCATATACTGTGAGATAATTTCCTCTTCAAACTACATCATCATATAAAATTAGTAGTTGGCAGAGAGCCGCCTGGGCTAAACCCTACCAGCGCTGTGTTCGAAACGGGAAGCGAAAGGTTCGTGAGCTTGAGGTGTAACTGTGCAGGACAACCTGTATGGAATCATTGAGGCATTACAGGAAAAAAGACAACATGCTTCGCGCTTGAACCGACTTTTTCGCTGGTTGTGTTTTCCTTGACCACAGGTTACATTGTGCCTATTTGGCACGCCTGTTCTCCCACCCGATCCCACCCCACCTGATCCACCCCATCATCCCTCCCCACTCATCAGTCACGCAGCGGATAGACACGGTCATGGTTTGCGTCAAGGAGATACAGGAAGACTACTGTAAGGTGGAAACAAAATACTCTTTCCTCATGAATTATGGATAAGATGGCAATCATAGTTTCCTTATACCGACTGAAAACAAAAACAAATCATGAATAAATTAGTCTCACGCCCTTTCCGCATAACTCAAAGATATCTAGTCCAAGTCTGGAAGCGTAGTACCCTAGCCAGGCCGATTGTCTTATAAACTGGTGTGTTTTTTTTCTAAGTGGCATAGTCAAGCACTTCGCTCGGCCAGCAGAAAACAAGATATTTAATTTCCTTCCTCCTGGCCATCGAACCTGGTAAGAGCATTTCTCATATCTTTCTCCAAATGTCATATAGTCAAATACATCAAAAGTTTGTTTAAATTTTTCTATGCCTTAAGAAATGTGATCTGGAGTTCAAATCCAAGTCGATGCATTTTTTGTTAGCGTCTTTCAGAAGAACAATGATTTTAAAGCGTATCAGCTGAAGTATTTGGTCACCTGCCACATACCGACATGAATCCTCTCAAACTGAATGCTATATCTACATGTGTTTGTAACATTTGAACGCATATATTTGGGGTATTTTAGATGTCTATGTGCCCCAGGCGGATGTTAGGCCCGGGTGTTAAATGTATTTTCGACTTCTAGACATTTATGTTATATGTATTTCACAGCTGTACCTGAGAAGGCCTTCCAGCAACCTGCGGATGGTCGCGGGTTTTCCACGGGTTTTCAATACTTGTAAACTCCGCTTCCTTTATATATTTCAGACCTCCGGATCATGGATAAGATCGTGGTAGGACCTGTTCTACTGTGCGTCCTGATACTGGTCATTGGGAGGGTGGAGAGTCAGGCGTTTGGAGGGTAAGTACATGTATGAATGAATAATTCGATGGGCTGATTTATGAAAGGGTGGACAGATGGACTGGCTGATCGATATACGGGTGGGTGGGCCTGTAAAGGGAGTGAGTGAGTCGGCGGGCGGGTTAGAGTGTGGTTAGATGGATGGATAAATGGGTTGATGGATTGATACATGGATGCTTGGATGAATCGATACATGGATGGACAGGTAAATAGGTGGATTGGGTGGTTGGATGATTGAATGCATGTATACAGACTGATCTTTAACGGTTTCTCATACATGTATCCATACCAAGTGGATGATGGATGGAGGGGGAAGGTGGGTGGATTTATTTATTTGAATGGTGTTTTACGCCGTACTCAAGAATATTTCACTTATACGACGGCCGCCAGCAATATGGTGGGAGGAAACCGGGTAGAGCCCGAGGGACACCCACGATCATTCGCGGGTTGCTTACGGATCTTCCCACGTACGGGTGAATAGGTGAATGAGTGATCGGATGAATGAATGCATGGATAAAAACTGGTCTTTCGCGGTTCGTCATACATGCATCCATACAATGCATGTGCATGTGTCGATGAATGTATGGAAGGATGGAGGGTAGATGGATGGAAGTCTGGATGTATATGTGAACGGATGGGTGGGTGAGTGAATGAATGGATGGAAGGATGGAGGTAGATGGATGGAAGTCTGGATGTATATGTGAACGGATGGGTGGGTGAGTGAATGAATGGATGGAAGGATAGAGGGTGGATGGATGGAAGTCTGGATGTATATGTGAATGAATGGGTGGGTGAGTGAATTGATGGATCTAGAGAGCGAGGGAGATTGGTATGGTGGATGGGAAAGTGAATGATTGGATAGTGGATGGATGGATGCATGGATAAAAGACAAATATAACCAAATGTTAGCAAAAAAATCGCATCTTCATAATTAACCAGTCTGATTTAAATTCCCTACCGCAACCTGCGGATGACTTTTGGATTTCCAACGGGCTCTCCCCAATTTCCTCCAACCATAATGCTGGCCGTCGTCGTATAAGTGAAATATTCTTGAGTACGGCGTAAAAAACCAATCAAATGAATAAATTAATAAATAAATACCAAATCTATAAACCAATTTCTTCAGGCCGCCAGGCCAAATAAATAACACAGATTTCCTTCAAGTCCTAAAATAATGAGGTAATAATATTACCTCATTATTCAAACCCAGATTAAATGGTTTTCTAATCAAAAATATGTGGTGCGGCATACTGTTCATACTATTGCATATTTAATTTAACGTTACATTGACCATTTTTTTTCTGTAAACCGTTTCATATGTATCCTTTATTAACGCTCTTCACCAAGCACCCACTTTTATGCTTTGTTACCTTTTTGCCAGCACCTGGGCTTTATTTCTGTCTTTATGTCAAGTATTTTGTCATGATAAATACAATTTATACATAGCGAATGAACACTGAGTAAAACAATACAAAAAAATTCACTGAATGGAGGGATGGAGGAATAAAGTCTTTAACCCTTTAAAGCGACCCCAGTGTCGTCACTGTTATATGCTGTTGCTTCACTGAAGATCACCAGACATGACATCAGCCGTGACTCCATGTTGCATAGCGATTCCAGCGTTGTAACCTTTCCAAAGTGTTACTTCACTGAAGCCTCATGCCAAGATCACTAGACATGACACCAGCCATGAATTCCCGTTTCATAGCGATCGCATTTTCGTCACTTTTCTATACTGTTGCTTGAGTGAAGCCAAGATCACCAGACATGACACCAGCCATACCATCCTGTTGCATAGCCATCTCATTATCGATACCTTTTTACAGTGTTGATTCACTCAACTCCCATGCCAAGAATACCAGACATGACACCAGCTGTGCCTTTCCATTGCATAGCGACCCTAGTATCGACACATTTCTACAGTGTCTACCAGCCTTTCTTTCATGTTGCATAGCGCTCACCTCTCTGCAGTGTTGCTTCACTTAAATCTCATGCCAAGAAAGCTAGACCTGACACCAGTTGTGCCTTCCTGTTGCATAGCGGTCACCTCTCTGCAGTGTTGTTTCGCTTAAGTCTCCTGCCAAGAAAGCTAGACGTGACACCAGTTGTGTCTTTCTGTTGCACAACGATCCAAGCAGCGTCACCTGTCCATTGTGTTGCTTCACTGAAACCTCATAAGATCATCCGTCATGGCCCCAGCCCATTGCATAACGTTTCCAGTACCATTGCCTTTCTATAATGCTGCTTCACAGAAGCCTCATGTCAAGGTCATCCGGAATGGCACCAGTCGCCAAGTAGACGCCTTTATATCAAACATATAAAGTAGAATATTATGTATTTCATGAAGATTCCAGTATGTGTTAGCACCTGAATGCGCATATTTCTGACTTTTTCATAGCTATAAATGTGTAACTCGATGAGCTAGAGTTGAGTCTGGTTATGAGGTTCATGGAATATGCCATCTTTCGTGGATTGCGGGACACTTATGCGGTCCCAATTCATACAGAAACTTAAATGTCAGCGTGATGCATACATGTGAGTTTCGAAATCTCTTTCCAGGAAAAAGCCACCTACTGTTCTTTGTGAAAATGAAGAGTATTGGCAATGAAATCTTTAAGTGAAATGATGCCGAAAAATCTGGAGACAGTAATTGTCTTCTTTTGGATCAGAGACCTAGTGCATCCGGCATCCCGTGTGCTCAATTCCACACAATCCATGCTTGTGTAATGGCTGAAGGATTTACAATGTAGGTCAAAACTGTACTTGAAGTATGCTATAGTCCTGCCACTGTTGTTCTTTCTGGAACCGGTAGCCCAAGTAAAACTATTTCACCCTGGTCATCAGATTGTTTGGCAAGAAAACTACTCTTTCAGTCTCGTGGAGTAAAAAACTCAGTTGTTGCACAGCATGTTGAAAGTATAAATTCTTTCATTTTTACTGTAATCAATACAATAGTTATACAATCCTTCTCTATAAAACCTTGGGGAAGTGTCAATTCTATGATTTTCACATTGTTTACGGACAAATAGTAACTTCTATTTTCCGAAATATTCGGCTAAACGTTTACTGATCCAAGGCGCCTACCATGATAAGGGAGATAATCCATGACATGATGCATGAATAATGGCGCACGTTCCCAATCATTGTATGCGAACGTTATCTGCACTTCCGCCCTTTACATACTAAATTCCAGAAAAGCTGGGGTGACAAACAAGCTTGATCTGTGGCGTAGTCCACAAATCTGATCTGTGAGAATGGATAGTTGGTGGGGCCAGGCGAACGGTGCACCTACGAGCTTGACATACGGCAAACACTTCTGATCTCTGAGAACGAACGTCTGATGGGGGCCAGACGAACAGTGCGCCTGCAAACGTGACGCGAGACAAACATATCTCACAAACAAAAAACCGGACAGAAAAGCGGGGAAATCCACGACCATCCGCAAGTTGCTAAGCTCGAACTCAGAGCGTCCTCACTTGAGAGAGGCACCTGGGTCATTACACCACGCCCAGGTGTGGCCCCGACCTATGACATACGTCCGATCTATGACGCCTGACAACTTGTGCTTACGTATGTCGTTTTACAGAAATTTCTGATATTCACACGGCATGACGTAGTCTAGTACGCTGGATGGTGTTAAACTTTGCTGGCATTTACCGTACTCGTTCAAACGTTCGTGACATCTGCTATTGTGTCTGACATCCTTTGCACTCATGTGAAAAATGGAAACTGCACGTCTTTCTTTTGAAACAGGAACAACGTTTGTCAGATAACGAAGGTTTCATTTACCGCAGTTGAGGAATATGAAACAAAGTGTGGTTGGAAATGGGGCTGGAAGAAGTGCAACAAAAAGAGGTAAGGTACTGCAAATCTCTTTAGGTATTTCCGTCTCTGAGGCTGCTTCCACAGAGCGAGGGGATTTATGTTTTAATATATTTACCGTAACAAAACACTTGTAAAGTGGTTGCCAGCTTTAATTTATTGTAACCAGTGAAATACAGTCTCTCGTCAGTTTATCTAATCCTTGGTTTCTATCTGCAATAAGTGTTTCGATTTAAATAATATCCTCTGAAAATAGGCGCTTAATTCACACATAAAGTCAAAATTTCAGTCTTATCCAAATGTAGTGTATGGTCAAAAGTTGGACTAACGGTGCTTTTATATCACTCCTATGTTAGGCACATCCACTATCAATTTCTACGTACCATGAATGAGCGATAAATAGGATTTTATTTTTTAACCTCAAGTAACGGAAATCTGATAATGAAGTAAGCCCCCCCCCCAAAATGACAGCCATAAATTATGGTGAAGAGGTGAAAAAAATATCGTTTATATATTAAATAAAATATTTATACTTTCCGAGGACAACACTTAAACATATCAATCAAATAAATGAAGAATCAAAGTGATAATATTTTCTTTTCTTGAAACAGATCCGTCACCCGTTACAAAGCGGGGAGTTTGCCTAAGTGTTGTGATGGATGGGTGACTCAGTTCTCAGGAGATAAAGACTGCAATTTACGTAAGATTTTCTTCGCAATTTTAAAAACAATAATTTCAAACTACTGCTTAGTTATTTCTCTGCAGGAATAGTTAACATTATTCCGGTTGTCTCCTCTGCGGGAACCGATAGATGGACAAGGATTTGCACTGCTCTCGTTTTGTCACGCAAACTATATCTGGGACAAGAACGCAAGGATGCTCTGCCTGACGGATTATTTTCAGTTATGAAATGTGGTATGAAATAAATAAGTACGTAAAAAAATTGCTGCGTCACTACCATCTTTGTTTTCCAGTCATTTAACTTTGTAAGGACAATTCGAAAGCTCTTTGGCTGCCTCCAATCTTGGACAGTGGCATACATCAAAGGACAGTCCCAGAGTGGGACTGTTTTTATACTTCCATTCCTATAGGAAGACTTTTCATTAACGTGGGTTACCCAGTGTCTATCATCCACATACATTCTATTTACATATTTATTTATTTACTTATTTTTTATTTATTTTTAATTGATTGGTGTTTGATGCCGTACTCAAGAACATTTCACACCGCGGCCAGCATTATGTTGGTAGGACACCGGGAAGAACCCGGGTACGTCGGACCCTCCCACGTATCACATACATTTTGATAAGAGTAATACAATATAGCAAGACAATTGGACAGACGTCCCGCTGTATGTGAATGGCACCTTCCTTTCTTTTTTATGCTAAGTTATGATTATAGACAGTTTGTTAACATGGTTGTTTTGTCATACAATATTTCCGGCTTGAACACAGCAAACATATCAAACGATTCGTCAGTTGGATTAAAACCCTAAACAAAAGGTGTGCACTTCCATTTCATAGACCCATCTGAGTGAATATGGTGTACACATCTGTCATGTGGGAACGTCCGTCAGTAACTTGCCAAAGGTCGGTGGTTCCCTCAAGCAATAAGAGTGATAGGCATTGTATTAGTGATAATTTCTTCAATATGGCCAAACAAATCTATGAATTCTATCAACACCTGTGTGGAATCTTTGTATACGTTATTATGTACCAGATGGCCCGTATTTACACATCCATATTCTTCTGATTTTTGTTTAACTTGTAGCGGTATGTTTTGGACGTAGCAAGTATCCAGGAACCTGTCTAAATGGTGGTATTTGTACAGCGCCCGACGTCTGTGAGTGTAAACCAGGTTACCAAGCACTGGACTGCCGTATAGGTAAGGTATTCACGACGTTAATACTTAAGGGGATTGAAGAATACTGAAGTGCTTCCAGCAAACGTGAAGTCATTACTGTCGCCACGTGCTAATTAGCCATCATTTAGTGTCATCACTGCCACTGTTTGTATAAGGCCACGTTCTTCGAACTCCCGCTATGTATTTCTTTGAATTTGTCGCCTATATTCAGCTGTTAGTAAAATCACTCGTAGTCATTACTGTCGTTGCCGTCAGTTGGTAACACGCAATGACATTTTTTCTAATTCATAATGTTAAGCTCCATAAGTTTGTTTTCGGTGCGAAAACATCATTGTCTCGGGTGACGTCATTATTATTTAAAAACTTGTGGTGTGCTGGGCAATGTATATGGAAAGTAATATGTTTTAAAGTAGCAGCACCCCATGCGCTCAGAACAAACTCTAACCATCACGAAGCCAACGATACGATCTCCAGAATTTCATAACATTTAAATCTAAAACCACACTATCGTCAGATCATATAGCGGCAAGAAATAAATTAAATTTCACTTATTAAGGTTATATTGTACTAAAATTTGAAAACAGCGTCAAACATAGCAGTGTCAGACACAGGGTTTAGAGTTAAATCGACGACATTTTAGATAACTCGTGCAGCACTCTCTCAAACATGTTGGACTCCCCCATTTTGGTAGCGAGTGTGACTGATTTTACACATAGCTGAGTATACGCTACAAGTTAGAAGAAACAGACTGTATGGTACAGGCATCTTGGATTAATAACTTGGAGGAGAGCATTATTACATAAGAACTTCGACAACCCTCTTATCTTCTTCAAGGTTACTCTGCTTACTGACTCTCGTCCTAACATATTTCTGACAGACACTGACGAGTGTGCCACAAACAAAGGCAACTGTAGTCACACCTGTGTCAACTCTGCCGGGTCTTTCCGGTGCACGTGCCCGTCGGGTTTTGCGCGCGAGACGCCCTTTCTTTGTCGCCGTAAGTATTACAGTGATATGATTGGCTAAACGTGATGAACGCAAAAGCGCGAGGCAACAATCACAGGACAGCCTTTAGGTGAAATAGTGCCTCAAGCATATCTGGATTCTTGAAGAAACAACAGGAATCGTGACAAAACAAGCGGAAATGATTCCTAAGAATACACAAATCCTTCTAAATCTACATCTCATTTGCCTTTCCTGTTCAGTAAGGTCATTTTTGTTGACGCGTTGGTTCTTTTTTTTCGTTAAGGCTTACCTTTATACGCTCTAATTAAGACGATTAATCAGAAATACGGTGAAAGTTCTATGCAAACTCTATCCAGATTTTTTTTCTTTTCACAGCAAAATGTTTCTCGCAGAACGCTGGAGAGTGTGCTAATGGCGGAACATGCGATGCTCCCAATAAGTGCAAGTGCAGGGAAGGCTTCAAGCAGCCAGATTGCGATGGTAAAACACACACTGAAATGTATGGAAGCCGATAGCAACCATGCATGCTTTCGTGCCTTCATCGTGATTATTTAGGCCAAACAATAATGAGAAATGACGAAACGACGAAAGGGCGAAACAAAAGTGCGAGGCAAAAGTGCGAAAGATCGAGGGGTTCGAGGCGAAAGTTCGAAAGTTAGAAAGTGAGAGGCAAAACAATGAGGTTTTGTCACCTTGCTCTTTTGTACTTTCGCACTTTTGTTTCGTCCTTTCGAGTTTTTCTTCACGTAAGAACACATGAGAGCGAAACTACGAAAGTGTGAAATTCCATCGAACCTAGCCCTTTCGTCCTTTTGCCGTCCGCTTTTAAATCTCTGTGCGCATGTTAACCTGAAGGCAAAAGGTAAAAAGAGCGAAACTCCATCAAATCTCGGTTGGCATATGCACGGAGATTTATATGCGGAAGGCAAAAGGACAAAGGGCCAGGTTTGGTGGAATCTCGAATTATCGTTGTTTCGCCCTTTTGTTCTTTTGAGTTTCGCTTCAGGTAGAAACAAAAAGAGCGAAACAACGAAAAGGCGAGGTTTGATGGAGTCTCGCACTTTCATTTTCTTACCTTCCCGTTAAACTATCGTCCACAGTCTGTCATCCAGCTTATTGCAGGGCCTGTTCGTTCAGGATTATATGATAATTTCGGTCAGCTTATTTAACAAATGACATAAACTGACATTTAATTCACAATGTACAAAGATCACATTCCTCCTTCACAAACCTACCGCTGCAGTTGGACCGCGAGATTCGAACCCACAACCTCATTCGTGACAGTCCAATCGGCATGCTGTGCGACACTTTAGTGATGGACCCCACACGCGAATTAAAGAAGCCACAATGTTGTCTTATGCGATGTTATCTGGTAATTGGTCAATCATTTTAGGACAATGTCTCCCTTGAGTTCAATATCTGTTCTTCCTGTTTTTCCCTTTGCATAGATATCAATGAATGTGCGGGGGATAACAGCTGCTCTCAAGTTTGTGTTAACATGCCCGGAAGTTACAAATGCGCATGTCACGATGGATACCAACTTGTGGAGGACTCCACCTTCCCTACCAAATGCAAACGTAAGACATCTCTTTACCTCTAGCGGAAATTGATGTTTTGCCTCATCACAATAGCTGCACAAAATGAAAGCTTCAGAAGAATTAAATGTGGAAGGGCCTCGATGACCGAGGTTGGCCAGCAGTCTGCAGATTGTCGGGAGTACGTCGTAAAACACCAATCAGATAAATAAAGAAATAAATTGTTCGGTGGGTATGGAAGATGGAGGAGGGGCAATTGCCTAGGCATGTTTTTCTCGAAGAGCTACGATTCTCACAGAAACTCTTTACAAGTGTACCAGATGAAATTATCACAAATGTAAGCCCGCAGAATCACCAAGAACTTAGGCGATATACACTTCCTTACCTGCACAATGTATTTGCATCTTCTCTTCGGCGATCATACATAAAGTTCGCTGGAATCCGCTTGTCTTCCACTAATATGAATTATGTCAGACATGAAAATATTGGCAATAAGTTGCCAAATGCTGGTGGTTCACTATGGTGGGCCACCCATAAAACTAGCTTCCATACCATGTGAGAAAATATTTTGAGCATGTCGTTAAACAACAATCAATCCCACATACATGTAAACATCTTCTTTGGTGTTCATCTCTTGACCCAGAACTACAGTAGCAAAGCCTCCAGAAACTGTTGATCCACACAATTCCGGGTGCCTGTATCATGGCAAATGTGTCTTGTTCATTCATCATTCTCATATGTCGCTGTTATTGCAGCCTCGTGTCACGGCATAGAACCCCTGGGATCCTGTATGTACGATCACACCTGTGTAAAGCCTGACGAGTGCCAGTGTTCCCCGGGGTACAAACGCCCTAAGTGTGACGGTAAGGGGCAGGGTGGAAGCGGAGGGGTGCGAACCCGCGCGATTTTAATGTATAATTTTTTTTTGTCTTGCCAATACACCAGCGATGGCGGTAACATGCCATACAAAACCAATGTAACACATATTGAGAAACAAACATCCCTCGATTACGAGGATATAAAAACAACCTTACATCGAAGAACACATGTAAATATAAATCAGATAAATTTAGCGACGTGTCTTAGAAGAAAAACTAAAAATGGTCTCGGAATATTTTACCTGTAAGATTGAAGAAAATGTTTCTGTGTGCATGAAATTCTTTTCAAAAGACTTCTTTTCACTTCAGACGTAGACGAATGCCACGAGAATTCGAACGACTGCACTCAAATCTGCATCAACAAGATTGGTTCTTTTGAATGCAGCTGTGATGACGGCTATCAGTTACTGGAAGATGGGAAAACGTGTATTGGCAAGTATCGAGCAGTGACTTTAGCATGCCCAAATCATCGAAATTCAGTTTCATTCTGTGGGTGCATCATTTAAATGAAGCTGTCTAATCTTTCACTGCAAACATTTTGGAATGCTGGTTTCACTTTTTAGACCCCCCCCCCCTCTAAAACTCAGTGTTAACTGCACGCCTCCTCTTATAATCATTTACCTATGTGATCCATATTTTTTATTTAAAAACAACAGAACTACATCGTGTGCATCAAAATTTTGGAGTGATTTTTCATCTGCCTTCTTCGTGCCTATCAAGCATATTTCTTTGCAAAATGAAGAGCTTAGACATCGATTAAATTTTTAAGACTGATTTTTCGAAGTATATTCGAAAAGCGCGGGAGGTTAGGCCTTTTACACGTTTTGTTTCTAAATCCCAAGGGAAAAAAATTTGAATATAACAAAATAAGGAGTTTTTTTCGTTGTTAGCTACTTGTTTCGGAGAAGCCGTCGGGACTTGCCAGAACGGAGGGACCTGTATTCTGCCCGACAAATGTCTCTGTCCAGAGGGCTTCCGGTCACCTAATTGTGAAGGTGAGAATCTCTATTGACTAGAGATTGATTGATTGACTGATTGATTGATTGAGTGTTGCTTTGCGTCATAAACACAAATTTTCACTTCCACAATTACTGGCATTTTCTTGGGTGGATGAAACCGGACATGCCTGGGGAAAACCAGTGACCTGTAGCAAGTTATTGACGGAAATTCTTGTACGTGTGTGAGGTACAAATTAGCACCGTACTGGTAGGGGACAAGTATATGATCGTCATTAAACGTTGAACAGCGCGAAAAGGTTCTTACGGACACTATCGATCGATTATTGTCACCTAGGCCGGATAATCATTGTGAGAGGAGCAATGTAAAAATTCTCTGTCCAAGGTCGGGATTGAACCTGCAAACCGTATGATGGCACATTCCCGTGCATTGCCCAACTGCATGTACTGTGCG
The DNA here is from genome assembly GCA_016165875.1 of Acanthopleura granulata. Lineage (NCBI taxonomy): Eukaryota > Metazoa > Mollusca > Polyplacophora > Chitonida > Chitonidae > Acanthopleura > Acanthopleura granulata. The sequence goes on along the minus strand of JABBOT010000009.1, from coordinate 5,653,282 downwards.
CACGTCGGGGAATCTGACTAAAGTCGAGTGTAGTAGCGGCTGCTTTGAAACCTCATGCAAAGTATAATCATCTTTTAGACGATACTTCTGCTAAAAATTTGAGCACAGGTTAACAAAAAGTGAATATAATTGAATGTCATTCTTTTCTCAGTTCGGAAATTGTGTGTCTGAGTTAAGGAAATTTCCCTCTAAGGCTCATCAATGCCGTTCTCAGGATCAGAGGTCGTGGTCAAGTGGTTATTGTGGTCGTCTTCCAATCAGACGAGGTGTGAGTTTAAAAAATGGCAAAGGAAATTGTAGATTTGTTTTGCCCTCCTGCTTCATCTTCGCCAGTATAGTGTGTGAGTTACATACACGCGTCGATGATCCATGCAAACACTCTGGTTTCCTTCCACCCATTTAAACTGGCCGCCATAGTACAGGGAAAACAATCTTCAGTACGGCGCTGCACAAAATCAAATAAATAAATTCTCGACTTCACTAATTACCGCGTTATCATGATTTCTAGGTCCATTTGGAGTAATAATGAGATATCATAGCCATCATATTACCAACAAAGCATGACCCACTTAATGACTCTCGCCAATGCGACAGCTGTGATATCAAGCCTATCTTATGATGGCTTCTCCGGTCGTAGCCTACGTGGGGCGATCTCCGTGAAACCAACGCACGGTCGTGGGTATCCCCAGGGGTCTGTTCAGTTTCTTCCCACTTTAGTGCTGGCCGTATAAGTGAATGGTTAATAATATGAAATTAATGCACTTGTTTTTAAGCCAACATCCTCACTTCATCACTTTTTCTCTCAGATATTAACGAATGTGAAGTTAGCCGGTGCCCAGCGTTGTGTGAGAATACCCAGGGGTCATTCCGCTGCCTATGCTATGAGGGATATGTTCAAGCAGAGGACGACACTTGCCTGGGTAGGTGTTGAAATGACCGCTCAGTGGCCTAGTGCGTACAGCGTTCGCCTTGAGGTCGGGAGATCTGGGATCAATCACACGTCGGGTCACACCTAAGGGCTTTTTTGAGAAATGGTACCTGTTGCCACCTCGCTCAGTACTGAGAGGTTAGAGCAAGGAAACGAGACTGGTCGAGACGATACATTCTTACTCCTCGTCGTCATATGCCGACCCAAGCATACATACATATACGTGCGACAGTATACACGTCTTTACCCACCAATCTCACTTCTTAGCCTCACTGGCAGTGGCTACACGTGACAGCTCCTCTCCTTATGACATCCCGTAGCCAAACAGTATCGGTGAATAATGCGTAGGGCCATAGAAAATCCATATTTTAATTTAAATGCTACTTGGATATAATGGTACCTATACACTTAATAAAACTGATATCGCTGGTGTATATGGATAGTGTCTTCTTGCCATGATTGAAATTGCTGACTTTTTCATCTTCACTGAGTATCAAGCTAACCTATGACTTTGTTAATAAAGTTCTCGTTCATTTGTTGAATTTATACCGATGCTTTGTTTGGAGTCCTTGACCTGGTACATGTACCGCCATTTGCTTCAGAGGCTCAAACTGCCTCTATCGTATATAATGTTGGGTGTTTCATTGAGACAGGCTAGAGTTTTAGCGTGTGAAATGTGCCAGCCACCTGCACCTGGTGAATAAAGGGTGGGAGATTCTGCTGTCTCTGTCAGGTTTCATCTAGCTATATAAACCTGAACACCTCCGTACAATTGAAATATTTTTGACTGTGCTGAGTGATGCCTGCGAAATAATGAGTAGGGGTGTTTCGAGTTCAAACTGTTTCTTGCTAAAGGTAGAAGGAGATCTACAGTATCATGTATCATTTTTGAAAGTCATGTGTTAGAATAGGACTTTTATTACCTTTAACGATCAAAAAGTTCGAACTTGAAACTCCCGTACTGGGGCTTGCATATGTACCATTACACCTTAGCTGTCTCAGACATTAAATTACCTCCGGCTTTATTTAAATTTCTTCACCTGTATTTCTTCATATACCGGTGCTCAGTTTGCAGCTCGCCGTTCCGAATTAAGGCGAGGTATTGTGAGTGCGTGTGCGTGTGCGTGTGTGTGGTGGTTGGCAGGTGGGGGGGAGTGGCCTGGGTATCGGCCATGTTGGTGTTAGGACAACTTTCTCATTAAGGTCAGTTGTCCGCTCAACTTAGGCTGCAGATTAAACTGAAACACTCATGGACGAGCTGTCGGGTTTCCCTTCTCTCTTGTTTCATGCTTCCTCCGGCAAAGCTTCAAGCTTATTAAATCTTTGCCAGTCTGGGTGGTACCAGGAGCACGCAAATTACAGCTTAGAACATACCTCTAAAAATGTAGACAGCACCCGTAAGGATGACCCTCCATGCTATATTGGTAATAGTGTTTCAATATCATCACTCATCAATATTTTCTCTTTTGTTGTCTAGCACTCTGTGATGAAAGCTTACTTCCCGGGGAGTGCCTAAATGGTGGGAAATGCCTTTCCCCCGGGGTCTGCGACTGTCCCAAGGGATATGAAGAGGAGCTCTGCAGGGGTGAGAAATATTCTATTACGTAGTACGCCAAATTCTTGATAAAGTTTAAGTGCTCTTAGTAAAACGGGTTGATTTTTTCTTGGCCATGTACGATAGTTTACAAATGTTGCCCAGTTCAGATAGTTTAAATCCAACTGCGACTTTAACTTTGTTTTATGTAGATTCCACTGTATATGATTTACACTATTTCTTTGCTTGGCGGATTAATGAAGCCGCACGAGCGATTCTGGACAAAGCGGCCTTTGGCATAAGACAAAATTTAAATCTTCTATACGACGCCTGACATTCTAAAATGTCCAAATTACGATACCTGTCATTGATCTTTCAAAACATGTAACGCTTTTAGTTTCATTTTAACTCATGGGTCCAAAAATATTAAGCATAAGAATCAAATTTTACATTTTGACAATTATATACTTACAGTCAAAGCTGACAGCCTGGAATTGGCAACAAATTCTGCATTATTATTTATAGAGACTAATAAACGGTACATAACAGCTACAGTTTAGCGTCAAGCCCGATACTTCCCGCGACAGAAAAACAATGACAATACAACTATATATATATAAATCCGTGTGCTTCTTTCTTCTTTCTTTGGGTTACGCCGCACTTCTAGAAAGCACTTAGGTAGTACAAAAACACTGCAGCTTCACAGTATAAACGATATGTTTCTCTGCGATTTTGGACACTTTCATGCATCCCGTCAGTCTCCCATTATAGCAAAACCAAGCTTTATCTCCAAAGACACAAACCTCCACTCTTTAAATTTGGCGTTCCTTTGTTTCCAGATACTAATGAATGTGATCAGGACAACGGAGGGTGTTCTGATATCTGTGTGAACGAGGAGGGCAGCTTTCACTGTGAGTGTCCACCTGGATACACGCTGGAAGACGAGCAGACGTGTGGAGGTAAAACCTTAAACATTTCCTTTATTTCATGAGCCGATTTTCGCGTAGGACTTCAACTTGTCTAATGATTCAGTGCTGTTTCCTCTCCCGAGAACTCACGATATGTCACCATGGTTATGCGATTTAATGTGCTATGCCTTTTCTTATTTATATTATACGCTCGAAAAATAAGTGTTTACTTTATAAATGGAAACATAAAGGCATTTCTGTTACACTGAATTAACGTATCTTGGTGTTTATTTATAAACGCTATGAAAGTGATGAATTACAAAATACAATCATTATACAGTACGCATATGGCATGTTTACGTGATAAATAAATTGGCGGAGATTTTCGTTAAATACTATTAATAGAATAAGAATTTCTTCTGCAATATTAAGATACCCCGATATGTAGAAATATTTACTATGTAAACACGACACATATTTATTCTAATAAACGCATAACTTTTATTACAAAATGTGGTGTTTACTAAATAAAGGCCAGAACGCTGATTTGTTCCCACTACCACGCTTGTCGGTCTGCAAAAAAATGAGCTAGTGGTTATCAGCAGCGTCTCATGTGGCTCTTAAAATTAAATGAAGTATGAATACGCAAAACCGGAGATTATTTCTAGCGGACTCAAGCGTCATTAGTGTCAGACAAATTTCCAGGTAAACACCAAATAATTAACTGTAACAATCAATTAAGCAAGAAGTAAATTACTGTTTTTAGATTATGATGAGTGCCAGGATGAGAACTCCTGTGATAGTTACTGTGTCAACATGTACGGGTCTTACACGTGTCAGTGTCCGTCCGGGTTTGAAATGACTGGCGACAAGAAATGTAAAGGTGAGTCACTGTAAATCTGCCCGACGTGATAGTTACTGTGTCAACATGTATGGGTCTTACACCTGTCAGTGTCTGTCCGGGTTTGAAATGACTGGCGACAAGAAATGTAAAGGTGAGTCATCGTAAATCCTGTCCAATGTGAAAGTTACTGTGTCAACATGTATGGGTCTTACACCTGTCAGTGTCCGTCCGGGTTTGAAATGACTAGCGACAAGAAATGTAAAGGTGAGTCACCGTAAATCTGCCCGACGTGATAGTTACTGTGTCAACATATACGGGTCTTACACCTGTCAGTGTCTGTCCAGGTTTGAAATGACTGGCGACAAGAAATGTAAAGGTGAGTCACTGTAAATCTGCCCGACGTGATAGTTACTGTGTCAACATGTACGGGTCTTACACGTGTCAGTGTCCGTCCGGGTTTGAAATGGCTAGCGACAAGAAATGTAAAGGTGAGTCACTGTAAATCTGCCCGACGTGATAGTTACTGTGTCAACATGTACGGGTCTTACACCTGTCAGTGTCTGTCCGGGTTTGAAATGACTAGCGACAAGAAATGTAAAGGTGAGTCACCGCAAATCCTGCCCGACGCGATAGTTACTGTGTCAACATGTACGGGTCTTACACCTGTCAGTGTCTGTCCAGGTTTGAAATGACTGGCGACAAGAAATGTAAAGGTGAGTCACCGTAAATCCTGCCCAATGTGATAGTTACTGTGTCAACATGTACGGGTCTTACACGTGTCAGTGTCTGTCCAGGTTTGAAATGACTGGCGACAAGAAATGTAAAGGTGAGTCACCGCAAATCCTGCCCGACGCGATAGTTACTGTGTCAACATGTACGGGTCTTACACCTGTCAGTGTCTGTCCAGGTTTGAAATGACTGGCGGCAAGAAATGTAAAGGTGAGTCACCGTAAATCCTGCCCAATGTGATAGTTACTGTGTCAACATGTATGGGTCGTATCAATGTCTGTCCGGGTATGGAATGACTGGCGGCAAGAAATGTAAAGGTGAGTCACCATAAATCTTGCCCGATGTGATAGTTATTGTGTCAATATAAAGGGGTCTTACACGTGTCAGTGTCCGTCAGGGTTTGAAATGACTAGCGACAAGAAATGTAAAGGTGAGTCACCATAAATCTTGCCCGATGTGATAGTTATTGTGTCAATATGTAGGGCTCTTACACGTGTCCGTCTGGGTTTGAAATGACTAGCGACAAAAAATGTAGGGGTGAGTAACCTTAAATCCTGGATGTCATATATGTACGGGTCTTACTCATGTCAGTGTCCGTCCGGGTTTAAAATGACCATCGACAAGAAATATAGAGGTGAGTCACGGTAAATCCTGCCCGATGTGTCAACATGTACGGGTCTTACACATGTCAGTGTCCCTTTTGAAATGAACTGACCAGTGACAAGAAATGTGAAGATAAGTCAATGCGAATCCTGCCAGGGAGGATAGTGCGGGCTTCTGCATGTGCGGATTTTAATGTCCGTCCTGATTTGAAATGACCGTTGACAAAAAATGTAGAGGTACATGTCCCAGCGCTAGAAAGTTAGATTGGTGGTTAAATAAAACTTAACAGGTTGTGTCTATTTCACTTAGTAGCGGGAGCTCGTTTATATATGCTGTAATTACCTTCTACACTTTTTGCAGATATCGACGAATGCAAGGAGAGTGTCTGCAGCCAACACTGTAAAAACACGCCTGGTTCTTTCCAGTGTTCATGTGACGAGAACTTCACCCCAACTCCGGATGGTCGCGGATGCAAAGGTGGGGGCAAGGGCGTTTTTCTGTAGTGTCAAAGACTTAAAAGTTTCAAAAAAGTGCGTTTTAATCAAGCTTTAAGCCAATTAAGCAATTAAGACTATAAACAACTGAACCGATGTTCATTTTCCGCCCAAGCAGATCATTTTTAAACACACGGTGAGGCAATATGTTGTGTTAATGCTACTGTGTTATAACGCGTTTACCTTGTTACAACGTTGCTACTCGGTTATGGGATGACCACGTTGCTACTCGCTTTAAAATGTTGCTAGATCGTTATTTTGTGGTTATGCTCCATTAAAATGATGAAACTCCATTGTAAATTTCTGCCTACTTATAGCGCAGCTCCTGAGTTAAACATTTCGCCAGTAACTCGCCAAAAGTCAGTGGTTTATTCCACCATGGAAAAAGGCCACCATTGTGTAACACTAAGAGACAGATTTAAGTATGACGTTAAGTAACATTTGAATAAATCAAAATCACTAACAGCTGTAGTATTATTGGCAGAGGTGAAGCTGTGTTCGGCAGGGGACGATCCTGAGAGCGGCTGCGCCCCACTTTGCACCGGAAGATACCCATGCCTCTGCCCCGAGGGGACACACCTTCATACAAACGGGAAAAACTGTATCGGTAAGCCTGGCTTCCCATGAATCAATTTTCATTCATCTCACAAATTTTTTTTAGGTAAATAGCCTAACGATGAAATAGTCTAAGTAAATAGTCCTTATTCCGAACTATGAAGTGAGCTAAACCCAACGTGTTTATACTTTCATTTTAGACATATTACACTGTATTCCTGACCATCATGAGGCCGAATTTTATCTCACTGCCTTCGCATCCCCCACAGACTGATAGTGTTATCAATGTAAACATCTTTTTGCACATTCTTTTGACTGAATAATATGCAGTAAATTGCTTGAATTCTACGAATGGGACAGCGAAATGACCGAAGCCTTCCACCAATGCGTTCGCTGTGAGTTCAAGTCCAGCTCATGCTGGCTTCCCCTCCGGCCGTACGTGGGAAGGTCTGCCAGCAACCTGCGGATGGTCGTGGGTTTCCCCCGGGCTCTGCTCGGTTTCCTCCCACCATAATGCTGGTCGCCGTCGTATAAATGAAATATTCTTGATTACGGCGTAAAACACCAATCAAATAAATAAATAAATAAATCTACGCATGGGTTTACGAATCTCTTTTTGTGTAACAGAGGTTAGTACATTTGTTTTTCATACCAAACATTCAAATATCTCGTGCATGCGCATGGATACACGGGATGTTACATGTACCCTATAAAGCCAAGCATGGAATAGAGAAGTTTCGAGATCGAACACTTTGATCACGAAAGGTGAAAAAAAAGGCCTTCTGTAAAATGAGACCTGTCTAAAATATTAGGCGAATGTTTTTTGATAACCTTTGCTATAAAATGGGTTCAAAAAGATTCACACAGAGTTGACAGAATATATGAACGTTGGTCAAAATTGAGAAGCTGAAGGCTGGTGTATTTCCTGAAGGAAAGATGTGTCGGTTGTGTCCCCAGAATTCACGACGAGACAGGTGATCGGTAAGTTAATGTCAGTAAAAGTTGCCGAACATTCTCGATAAGTACATGCCAGTAAGTATGTACATGTACTTATCCGGATCTCAGTCAAGGATTACCAGTGCCAAAAGCAAAACGTGCTAAGGGGCTGCCATAATAATGAATCGGTGATCATAGTGCCACGTTACTATACATACTATGTAATACATACTATTCATTGTATTTTCATTTTTTTTCTTCTCAGACCCTTGTGTGGTAGTGCCTTGTAAGCATAACGGAATATGCATCGCAAACTGGGACGAAGGCTACAGGTGTAACTGTTACGCGGCTGGCTATATGGGGGAACACTGCGAGATAGGTGTCATCAGTATGCCGTCCAGCCTGAACGCTCGAGTCGGGGTCACCTATCCGAACATAAACATTAAGGCCAAACCCATGCAAGAGCTTGTCTTCGAACTTGCTGAAAAAGACGACTCTGTGAAAATTTTCCCCAGTCCAGTCATTGTGCGCAGCCCGTCCAGGTTCTCGGCTTTGTTCAACAAACGAGGTGTCTACGACTTGACCTTCAAAGTGACAGGGCAAAGCGCAGACGTGTTTGATGACACGAAGACCGTGCAAGTTGTGGCCAATGACGTTTTCTCGAGATTAAAGTTGTACCACTCCACCTTGCCGACCGGGTGCTTCTGGTACTTGCTAAAGTTTGAAGAGCACGATCTTTGGTTCTCGTCCACGTCATCGTGGTATCAGCTCAAATCTGCTCCGGTCACGTACACCTCAGGAATTGTCATGCTCGTCCACAACGACCTTCACCTTCCCATCTCCAGCGACGGCGTGGAAATCAAGGCGGCGTCCAGGGTAATCCTCAGCAGCGTGAAGGCGACCAAAGAGGACGGAACTCAATTGCCCAATGACAAAGATGTCTCGTGCAAAGAACTCTTCCTCTCCGAGACCGACATGAAAGAGTTCCGCGAGGCGCGCAGTATCTTTTGGTCGCTCTTCAAAAACCTGGAGGAAATTCTGCCTTACTGGATACAAATGCATCCCTCGGGCCAAATAAAGAAAGATGCCATTCCATTCAAACCGGAGATACTGTCCGGCAGCGAGGTTCAGCAACAAGCCGTATGTACGGGAGCTCCAACAACGGACGGGATCCTTTACTTGGTTTTCCGCTTTAAGGATCCATTTACAATGCTGATCTTGGAAGAGTCCTTCGACTTTCCCGAATCTGACTGTTGTATTATCGTTGACATGCTCCGATCTGTGGGTCCAACAGTAACGTTCATGTTCACGGAGGAAGCTGCTTCCCCGTTCAGATACATGGACATGTTTAAGACTATGCAACAGAATGCCTATTTGACTGTATTCTACACCGGTTTCTCGATCTCTTTACCAGGAGAAATAGATGTCCACGACGCGGGGGAAAACATGGTCCTCTGGAATGGTGCAAACACTTTCTTGTATCCGTAAGTGGAAATCTTCTTTACAGCAGTTAGCTTCGAGAAGGAGAAAAAATTTTGTCTAATCTGTATGAAATAAGAGGAAGGGGGTGGGGGATTGGGGGTGGAGGGGAGCCGAGAGGGCAAGGCTGGGAGCAGAGTACATAGATGATTACTTTTCAATTGCAAGGCCCTTCGACAGGGAATTTGTAGATAACTGGTATCCGCTCATAGGGCTGGTGAGATCTTAGTGTAAATAAGCGGTCGAGGTTGCTAATAATACTGATGACTGTTTTTGTCTTCGACTTTTATATAATTTACGGTCTTTTCCACAGATTTGACAAAAAGACCACCGTCTTGTCCACATTGGTGTTGAAGAAAGACTACATTGACAACAACAACAACAACAATATACCGCCCCATGATACTGATGACCGGTGTATAATGTCGACACCTACCATTCATATAACTCCGATGAAATAAATAAATCATTTCATACAGATTACTGTCGTTTCCACAGGTTTGATACAAAGGCCACCGTTTGGTCCACAATGGTAGTGAAGAAAGACTATACTGACAACTACGACACGTTTGATTTCGAACTGGAAGCCACCATTGAGGCTTACATGTCTAACATAGATCCACACAGCGTGAGTTTCAAAAGACACTTAGAGTACCAACGCAATAATAAGAACTTCTGCACTGAGACTTACATCTTGAGCTGCGTCCTGACTTTCGTAGATAAGGCAAAGATAACAATAACAGGAAATCTGGCATTGATCCTCACGCCGTGGGTTGTGTCTAATAGTTCAAACAAATATACTCGTCCAGTGATAATAATAATAATAATAGTAATAATGATAATAATTAATGATGATAATATAGATTATGATGATAAATTCGGCACTGATGTCCACGTCGTGAGCAGGATATACACATATTACGTAGATGCCTTATCGCCACGGCTTTTACAACAATGTGCTCTTATTTGTCCCTATACCATTGTTGTAGTTGTTTACCCATCTATTCGTGGATCCCAGAAACGTGCTGTTGCGAATGGTTAAGACGAGTATAGCGTTTGGGTTGCGGCTATTTGGACAACACCACTCTATCAAGATGCTTCCCATAATGGAAGAACGAAGAGCAATCATCGCTATTGGAGGTACGAAATTTACACTTGTTAAACGAAAAAAGCAATACATACATGTATGACAAAATGCAAATACGTGTTCGTTAAACAAGTAAAGTAATCGTCTTTTGAAATATTCATTTTTCGTATTTTAAAACGACAGACGTTACCTATTAGACAAAAAAAAGAGTTTAACGTGGTAATTCTATTTACAAGGTGACGGGCATCGCGAGTATTGTGGTGACACAGCCAATCCACCAGGGATATTTCTCCGTGTTTCCTTTGACAAGAAACTATTAGAGGGATTTCCGATTCTTGAAGATTTCATCCTCAGCGGACAAGAAGAGATGTTCTTCTTTAAAACCTTCCCCGAGGGCAGTGACAAAGGCGTCATTTCTGAGGACTGGGTACGGAACACGACGGTAGCTCTAAATGCCTTACAGGATGTTGTGCGTGTTTTGAAGTCTGCAGTGGACAAAGCTGACACGTCGAAACTTAAGACTGACGACATGGTACCGATGGTGAAATCGCTTAAGAAAAGCCTCAGGAATCTATCTGACCACATTGACTCCGTTAATTTGGACAATTTCACTGCACTGGGATTCTCCGATTTCACCAAGACAGGAACCGAGTACGTCGCTAGAATACACAAAAAATATACGGAAATGACAGACAGGTTATCGGTTTCCCTGGATAATTCCCTCGACGACATGTTCACTACGTTCTCGGAACATATCTCGTCGCTTCGGTATCGTTCAAGTGTTATAGTATGGCAGCTATACACCGCAACGATTCCACTGTTTCCCAACAGCGGAACCATGGGCCTTAAAGGAACCTTCGGCCTTACACTTCTAGGCATGCAGTTCGGCTTTGAAGGCGAACTTGTGCTCACCGATGAAGCTCTGTTTAGGTGTAGCACAAGGTTTTCCAAGTTTTACGAACATTTAAATGGAGAAAAAGCTGTCCGTTTCCTTGGAGTGGTTAGCTGGCAAACGCCGTCGCTGAAAACACTGATTGACTGGGGACCCTTGTTTTGGAAATACCTTACACCGACTAAAGGGTTTGGTATAGAGCTTGCTTTCTCTACAGAAAGTGTGAAATTCGTTGCTAGACTCCATGTACGCTGGAGCTTCCTAGGGTTCGCAGTTACTGGAGACTTGTTCGTCACGAACAACGGCGTATTCGCATCCGCTGAAGCCAACATATTCGACCTGTACAGAATACGGCTAACAGTTGGGGCAGAAGTAGGACACAAACCTCAGGATTGGGGAATTTGGCTTCAGGGAGACTTCATACCTGGCGGGGACGATTCGTTTGAGGGTAGCTTGTGGGAGGCTGTGCGACAGGCTGTCAAGCGATTCGGTGAAAACGCCATAGAGAGATTAAAGAAGGCGGAATATGGTTTGCAGATAGCGCAGCAGAAACTGTCAGCAGCACAGGTAAAGGTGGAAGCTGCGAAACAGAAACTTCTGAGGAAGCAGTACTTGTTTGATGAGGCAGTAGCGAAATTAGAAAATGCCAAGAAAAGACTGGAAGAGAAAAAAAATCCCTTTCTGACAGCAAAGGCTAAACTCACAGCCCTCCAACAAAAACTAGACAAGATGTGCCAGATTCAGACTTGCTCACAAATCTGCATACCAGGAATTAAAAGATGGAGAATCTCACGGTGTGCTTTTACCATCCCCAACTTAAAATGTGCCTTCTTAAACGCAATATGTAGACTGAAAAGAGGTCTGGTATATGCTGCTCTGGAAACTGCAAAGATTTTCCTTCACATACCGCTCTTAGCCCTTGATATGGCCAAAGGTGTAGTGTCGGCTGCACAAATTGTGGTGGACAAGAGTCGCTGGTTACTCAATGTGGCTGCTGCGTTTCACGACGCGGGAAGGTTATTGCTGAGGGGAATAGAGTGGACGGCTGGACTTGCACAGAAGGCGTTAGCTGGAATGAGACTTGCACTTGGAGCTGCCCTGGACATGTTTGATGCTTTCGTCAAAAATGTTTTACAAAAATTCATTGATATTAAAAAATGTGGATTCAAGAACACACTTTCCATAGCGGTCGGTTGGGAAATAGAAATTTACTGCGAAGTCAACTTCTTGGATCAGGGGTGGGTGAGACATCATTTTGTTATCAACTTTAGGAACATCATCGGAAGCTTATGGAAGCAAGCAAAGAATTTGGTGCAAAAGGCCTTTACGGGCATCGGGAGAAGGAGAAAGCGTGAGGCAGAGTACACAGCTTTGTCGTCTTTCCATAAAATATTTCGACGTGGGTCAGGTGATCAAGTGTACAATGAAAGCGCTGACAGATTTGAGTTCCACTCAGACAGTTTTTGGATAGAGCTATGTAAGAATTACACGTCAAATATGAAATTTTTAACGAAAAGCTTGAGTGTGTTAATAGATATCTCCAACACGGTCGGGCAGGCTCTCAGCGACGTGGAATCCAATTCGACGTCCTTCCACAATGGTATTGATATCGAACAGGAACTGAACTCTGCCAAGGCTGAGCAAATTCACGTGGATGACATATATGGCGAGTTCAATTTGACAAGAGAACAGGTTGATAAAACTATCAACGAAACGGACTTTTACAATGACGACGAAATTAAGGAATTGAACGCGACACTGTCTGCTATGAAAAGTAGCGACAAGGAAGGCGTTCAGTCGGCGAAGGACGCTGACATTATACAGATGTGGATATCTGAGATGGAAAACAGAACGACTGACATGCTCAGAAACGCTGCCGATTGTCAGACGTTTGGGGACTGCCTAGTGTATGCCTTCGGAGAGCTGTACTCTCTCCTGGATGCGGTGGATCCTAAGCTTGTTAACACACATTTGTCCTCACTACCGGACTTGGAGGGAAAAGTTTACGACCTACTGGACAACGGCACCTGGAGTTCCAAAGAGCTATCCGAAAATGCCGAGAATATCTTGCGAAGGCTTCAGGCGTTCGATGCCGACAATATTTTGTGCGGTACACTACCGGTGTTTACCGAAAGCCCTAACAGCGTGGAAGTTCTACAGGGAGCCACAGTCGTCCTCTCTTGCACGGCACAGGGTGTCCCTCCACCGAACTATCGCTGGCTGAAAGACGAAGTCGTAATAAACTGGGCCAAAACCGACTCAATCAAGCTGCGGAATGTTACATCTGGTGATGAGGGTCTGTATATATGCGTCGCCGAGAATCACGTGGGCAATGCGTTATCTTTGAGTGCCCGGATTGACGTGATGTACCAGCCCAAAATTCAGATGCGTTTTCCAGACGTGCTCGACGTACTGGTGGGAGACAATAAAACCTTAACGTGCAACGTTTCCGCAAAACCACCGGGACGAATCACATGGTATTCTTCGGACAGCGTTCATCCAATCTCACAGGAGAGCGTTCTAGTAATACAAAGCAAGCTACGCGCCTCCACCTTGCTCAAGTGCGTTGCCAACAACACGCACGGCAGTGCGGAATCTAACGAATTTCAACTGCGGGTTAGGTCTGCTTCTCCAGCGAACCCAATCGTACATCTGCAGCTGGGCTACTTTCAAAGGCCTTTACACAACGAAACCTACAGTCTTCTGGGAGATCCACCCGTAGGATTAGGCCTGGCTGACAGATTCCAGTCTGTGATACAGCGCATCATGATAAACGTCAGTAACCATGTTCAGATCATCGTATCGGGTATGGACCCGACCACCAAGACACTCAACATCTCCGCTTCCTACAAGGCAATTAACGTCAGTGTTTGTCAGCGGGAGAAGTGCAGACAGCAGTACAGTCAAATGTCATCTGACGTTATACAAAGTTTGAAGGCGTTTCTCAAGGTAGTCGATGCAGAACCCATCCTCTTCATCATCGACGAGCATGCGGTATATTTTAACCCTGCCTCAGTGAAACTAAAGGGCGAGATGCACATCTGCCAGGTCGGGGTACAAGCTGAGGAACCATCAATCTGTGGTAAGTAGACTCAGGCTTGTTGCGAATTTTTGTTGTTCAAGCAGTTCATCTCCAGACATGACTAACCATACAAACACATCTTCTCTTAAAATACACAGAATGGCGTTGAGGTTCGAGGCCGAGAAAAGAACAGTTCCAAAAAAGAAACATTAAAATATATTAAATCCAGTTTTTTTCTTAAGAAGGGTTGGGGGAAACCTGCTTCTTGTATGACTTGCATGTCTTCATGTCTTATCTTCTGCTGATGACAACTTTTGTCATTTTCATTTCACATCCATAGCGGACATGCCAAAGCTGACGCTGGACCCTCCGTCTGAGTTAGAACATCGAACCCAGGATGGGAAGCACGTGTTTGAATGGAAGGCGCCTGTCTACGGGCAGTTTGTGACAAGTGAGGAGACACCTACAGAACAAGTGATTGAAATGTCCAGTACAAGTAAAACTTTGAAGGCCTACTAACTCGTTTGAGTCCATAAGATGAGATAGATTGCTTTAGAGCGCTAATGCAGCGTAATGGCCCACGTGCCTCTCACCAATGCGATCGCTGTGAGTAAAAGCGAGTATGATGGTTTCCTCTCCGGCCATATGTGGCAAGGAACGCCAGTTAACTGCGGATGGTCGTGGTTTTCCTCCGGGGGATCTGCCCGGTTTCCACCCACCATAATGCTGTCGGCCGTCGTATAAGTGAAATAAATACTCTTGAGCACGGCGTAAAGCACAAATCAAATAAATAAATACATTTCAAGCATTGACATGAACATTTAGAGGATACCCCAAAATGTGGTGAGCGAAAAATGGGCCCTGTTTAACTGGTTAGGTGAGATCAATTATCAACTATCACACTGTTGTTGTTACTCTGGCTACTCTCTTGGCTGTAGTCTTTCATGATGGCCTTGCACTGCACCTTACAAAATCTGTTAATCCTATAAGCGAATACGTTCGGCCTTTCAAGTGACAAGCGCCATGATAATATGGACGACGTCCCCACTGTGAGTAATAAGGATATGTGTCCAAATATCGTAACATGAAGGAGATTCTTATGGATATACAGCTTCTGTTTTTGTACACACGCAGTTGTGTATGTGAAGAGGGGCAGTGTGTCGTTGGCTGATGGCCGATCTTTCCCTGTGGCTGTAGACGTATTTAGATTCTGGCGAAAAACCACAAGACCAGTGGTCGGTGGCTGATTAGTTTGCATGCTCGAGCCCAGATTATTTTCTTTAGGCTGTTAACGTATGTGGACAAAAGACACTGTGGAAAAACTGCATGTCCAGCGGTCGTTAGCTGTAGAGCCCGCATATTCTGTTTAGCTTTGGCCCTATTGTTTTTGCTGTAAATATGATCAAAACAAAGTTTCAACGCCTCGTGATTATTAACAAAGTCTACATAAAACACCTATTTCTCCTTTTGTGCAGAGTACAAGCTGGATATTGTCGACAAGACTGACGACAGTGTGACAACGTTTGACACGCAGACAGCGGAATCGAGCATGACCTTGGAGGAATCCTTCCAGCCCGGTGAATACGAAGCCCGTATAAGCGCTTACACTCAGCACCACTCCAGCCCAGTGGCTAACATATCATTCCAGCTCGGCGAGAGCGGTAAGCAAACCAGGGACCCAATCCACAAAGCCAGTTTTGACAGGTCATAGTTTGAAAGACTATTTTGGCACTTTTCCGGTTGGGGGGTTGGGGGGGGGGTTCTGGTAATGAAAACCTCATCAGTGTTATCTTAATAAAGATGTTAAAAGTTTCAGTGTCAACAACTGAGCATTGTAACCAGTTCTTAAGTTTGACTGATGTCAGAAATGGCTTTAGAAATCAGCCTCAAATGATTTAAACTCCCAGATTAAAACCATTTGAGTTAAGATTTGCAACACTTAACATGTGCAACGTGTTATGTGCAACGACATATATACAGTAGTGGGGGTCACTAGCTGCTAATCATATCGAGGTTATAAGTACTGGCTGAAGTCAGACATAACTTTGTAAAACAGACCAAAGATATGCTAAACACAGCATATGCTATCCTAATGAAGTGTCAAATCGGGTCTCCCGCGATACAGCTACCCTCTGAAGGGGATAAAAGCTGTATTGCTGGAGGTCGCGCGTTCGTATCCTGCGCTGAGAGCTTAGCCCGCTGTTGCAGCGTAATGCGGTCGCTGTGAGTTCAAGTCCAGCTCCCGCTGGCTTACCCTTCGGTCGCACGTAGGAAGGTCCGCCAGCAACCTGCTTATCGCGGGTTTCCCCGATGATCTACCCGATTCCTTCCACCATAATGCTGGGCGCCGTCGTAGAGGTGAAATATTTTTTAGTACGCGTGAAACACCAATCAAATAAATAAATAAACTGAAAGTTTGGTAACAGCCGTGTCCACACCTTTTATCACCTACAGGTTCGCCCGAAGCTTTGACGGACCCGTCCACGGCCGGTGTCGTCGCTGGCGTCTCAGTGACGGTCGGTGTCATCGCCGTAGCGCTGACTGTCGTCAGTGTTGTGTTGTACACCACGAAAGGCAAGAAGAAGACGGGCAGCATTGCCAGCCTGGCCTCTACAATGTCAACCTCGACTGGTGGGATGTCCCCTGAACCTTTAGCTCCCCCAGAGTTACCAGCTCAGCAGCCCGCGGAGAAATCGTTGGAGGCTTGGCAGCCCATTGTAGCGGGAGACAAATTCCCGCGTTCGCGACCAACGACATCCGAGTCGACCGATCTCTAAGAACTGTGGTATACGAGAGAGCCGTCTTTAATATCACACCGCAGCTTGTGACTTTCGCGTGAAAACTGTGTAAATACATGTATGTACCATGTGCTTAGAGATCTGAAAGGATTCACTGGGAAGTAATTTCTACCGGATTAATACGGTCACATATCGCTATAGATCAGGTGTTATCCCGGTAGCCACTGAAACTTCCAGCTTGCTTCTTGTGGAATAATTTCCAATAAGAATCAATAATTAATATTAATTCAGGTTATTATCAAAGATGAATCCCTGTGATGTCGCGCATCGGTAGCTCCAGGGTATTTTTTGTGTCCAAACTTTGTAATAAGAATCACATCATGAAGGACCGTGATCGGGTTGAAAATATTGTCAGGAAAAGTGTTTTCTTGTTTTTAATCGACAAATTTAGATTTGCACTGGTCCTTGCATCGTTGACAAATATGGCTCTGTATCCAGGATGTACAAGATGCGTGTCTCTTTCACGGTGGCCCTACAGAACTAGATTTTGTGTAAAAACCCTATATATGCTAGTGCCAACTCTATAAGACTGTAGAACCCACAGCTCGGGTAAGAATACCGGTGAATGTTATTTAATACTTCCCGTAATTAATAGTTCTACTTTCTATATATCCTTTTGGATCATTCAAGTATTTAAGTAACTGTTGTAAATATTTTATTGACCGGATTCTTTCTAGTGATTTATGTACTATTATAAGACTGATGTAAATCAGGTTCTTGAAAAGCGCATAATACATTTTGATAAAGATCCACAGAGGTTTCCATGTCAGTGAACACATGGCAAACAAATTTGGAATTTTACAGCTCTTTGTAAAGGTCAGGTGTCATTCATGCGACATCTAGAAAAGCCTTCGTTACAGATGATCCAAGATTAGAAAATACATTCTGACGGGATCTGATTTCAATTCCACAATAAAACTTCCTTCCTCTGAATATCGAATGTCTGTTGTTTGACTGGGTATCTGACACTAGGTCATTTGCTGAGGGACGAACAAGATGTGGTTTGTTTGTCTAAGCGCAATTTTAACATTATTTCTGTCGCCTTACGGCGATGTCTTGTAGCGGACTAGTCTCATCCCAACCGTATTTATACAATGCTGCCTCACTGGAAAGCCATGTCGCCTCACTGGACAGCAATGTTAGTTGAAAGCAATGTCGCCTTACTGGAAAGTAATGACAACGTGGGACGTGGCAACCTCTTCACTGTATACTCACATCGGGTTTATTTTCTCTCGGCGCGCTAGTGCAGCCTAATGACCCAGGTGCCTCATATCAATACGACCGCTGGGAGTTTAAGCCCATGCAGCAAACTGCGGATGCTCGTGGGTTTCCCCCGGGCTCTGCTCGGTTTCCTCCCACCTTAATGCTTGCCGCTGTGGTATAAGTGAAATTTATTTGAGTACGGCGTAAAACACCAATCAAATAAATGCATAAATATTCTCTGTCATGAGAGAGCAGAGCAAGAAAGTTCCAAAGCTGTCCGGTCATCTTTTAAAGTTCAAGTCTACAAGCCTCGCGCTTCTAAGGCGGAAGCTCTAACCTCACGCGTAATACAATATGTCTTTGGATCTGGTGGAATGGGGTAATTTTTTGACTGGCAGCATGTTGGTCCAATAGTTTTAGGTGATTGTCAGGTGTTGTTGGCTAATCGGTGCCTGGCTTTGAGGCCCTTTCTTCGAAACACGAAAGAGGTCTGATCCAATTTTCAGAATTAGAATCTGTGAACAACAGCCTATTATTATCTTCAGGACCTTCTACATGATATTCACCAATCTGGAAGTAAAGGTTGGTTTGGCATGCACACTTGATTTTGAGATATGTGTACATGTGTGACATGACTTGCTGCATGGTATGTAACAGCACGTAGAAAAAGAATTAGTACTATTTAAGCTACATGTCATATAACTCGTGCATGTACAAGTATGTATGTGTGCTTGGGTTTTATGTCCTAGTGAACAATTCTTCAGTTATATGACGACAAGTTTTCAGAATGCATGTATATTCTGTGTCTTTTTCTCGTAGGGCATGACAAATGCTGCCGAAGTGCTGCAGCCAATGAAACATCATGCTGCTGACACCAGACATGACACCCACCCCATCACATTATACCATAACACCGGGGACCAGTCCCCTTTCCTTGCTCCAACCTCTCTGTGCTGTGCACCATCAACACCACGCTGACACACAGAAAATGTTTAAGTACATACATTTTGCAATGTTTTAATACCCTTGAAATACCATGTAGATCTACACTTGAACGAATCATTGTAGGCAACTGCCTACATGCTTACTTAACTTCCTACGTAATACAGGAGTGCAATTATCTCATTCCTGTTCTGATACCACAAAAGAGTTTGCTGCGGTTTGAACTGATGCATGGACAAAAAAGTAAATACTGTAGCCATCCCTCTTTCAGCCACATATATCAGCACTGTGTGGCCATCCCCAAAATTACATCTCTTTCCTCTATTTTGTGCACTAATTGATGACAGGCATCAATTAAAATTTTACATCAGCCAATCCAAAATTTCTACATGTACACGTATTAAGGTTGTAATTTTTCCACCGTTTTGTGTCCTGGGTCAATATTTCAACAACTTCAATTTTGGGTCTCATTTCCACACTTCACAGTGCACTTTAAGATGCCACTGTCAAACTCCTCACAGAGTTGTTGTTCTGTGAAGTGTGAGAAAGTCATTTGTCACAGGTTCTGTGACATATTAGTGAGATCACTCCCTTAGTCCAGAGAAAACACTTGAGGTAAATCGAATACAAAACATCACGACTCACTCATCAGGGTCTTTTTCTCCTCTTCAACACAGTCAAACAATGCAGCAATATACCTATTGAAACGAAAACACCTGTTAGCAGTCTTGTCATTCAGCATTGTTTTCAGAAAATTGCATGTCCCGTACCTTTTTTAATTGAACGTTATGTTGGATAAATCGTGGAATTTTTGATCATCCATAATGGCAGCTTTTACAATGTGTAGATGTTTGGAGACAAATTGTAGAGAACAGAACTTTACGAAAAACTGCCAAAATGCATTTAACTGAATTCTGGGCTCTACCATGAAAAGAATTTACACAATCAATGAAGACTGTACATTTCAAAATGGGCTGTTACTCTCATTAATGACGAGCCTTGGTGGAAATAAGCAGTCAACAGTGCTCTGTGCAGTCCAAGGTTCTTTGATTTATTTCTTTGCTTGGTGTTTCATGCCATACTCAACAATATTTCACTTATATGATGGCAGCCAGCATTATGGTGGGAGGAAACCAGGCAGAGCCTGGGGGAAACCCAAAGTTCTTTCAAGATCACTTGTCTTCCATCAATATGGTGTGCATATCTGTAGGTCACATGTTGGAAAACTGGCCATTCACTTGTCAAAGGCCAGTGGTTTACCTTGGGTATACCATTTCCTTAAATCCGACAGCCACTGTGAAAATGAAAAATTCTTCAATAAGGACTTTCCCTGCCTATTCCATTTACCCCCAGACACTTCTCACCTGTTGCCACAGAGACATTGAGCGAGTCTAGCCCGTAGTTGTCTTGTCTGTTGTTGGTGTCTGCCAGCTGAACGTACAGAACCTGATCACACGCACTTAGGACCTCCCAAGGTAGTCCTGACCCTTCATTACCTGTCACAAATATATATCCATCAACTATGAACAGGACAGCTTGGCAAATCTTTGCACTAATCACTCTGATTCATTTGACTTGCTCAAGATTTGGTTGATTTAATGGTTTTGAAAGAAAAAAAATAAAATTTCCTGCTGTATGACTAAATTTGTAAAAATTCCAATAATCAATTAAAATGGAACAGATAAAGCAAGGTTTATGTGATAAAGATCCCACACAATTTCTATTCACACGTAAAATGGAACAAACTCAGTAAAATTCCAACTTTAAGACTATGAAAGGACTTTGAAGGTGGTAAGCTGATCATTTGGGGCAAGATTCTCTGCAGAAATCTAGAGCAGTTTATGCATCTGTGGTAATTTCCTTAAATCTGTTCATCAATTTTGATTAACTGGACAAATGGTCATAAATAATACTGAAATATATGGATGTCAAGCATGCGAAAAAGCAGTGACATACATGTCTGTCGAGAAATTATGTTGAAACGTGTTGAGAAAAACCGAAATACACTGACAAACACGGATCTATGTTGACAAGCATGGGCACTTATTGACAAACACTGAAATATCTTGACAAACAATCTCTACTCACCAACAATTAGTATTGTGGGTTTGTCAAAAGAATACTCCTGCACTGGTATGGGATGGTAGGTAACTGATTCTGTAGCCTTCGTCTGTTCCTCAAGTTCAGATGTGTCTATTACTGGGCCACAGGTGGCTCCACCTAGCTCAGATGTGTATGTTACTGGGCTACTCATACCGCCCCCTGGCTCAGATGTGTCTGTAACTGGGCTACTGGTGATGCCTCCTAGCTCAGATGTGTCTGTTACCAGGCTACTGGTGGTGCCATGCAGCTCAGATGTGTCGGTTTCCAGGCTACTGGTGGTGCCCTCTGGCTCAGATGTGTCTATTACTGGGCAACTGTCTGTTACTGTGTTACTGGTGGTGCCCTCTGGCTCAGATGAGTCTGTTACTGGGCTACTGGCATGACTGGTGGTGCCTCCTGGCTCAGATGTCTCTGTCACTGTGCTACTGGTGGCGCCCCCTTGCGGAGATGTGTATGTCACTATGCTACTGGTGGCATCACCTGTGTCACTGGCTATCATGTCTTCTCTCTGCATACCTTGTCCAGCTGTACCAACTACAGCCCAGCCTAGCTCCTGCTGAGCCTACAAATGATGAAAATGGTGATGATGATGATAATCATGATGATGAATAAATATTATTTACATAAATATTATTCACCAACATTCCAATGAAAACAAAATAATACAAAAAAAGGCTTTCACACTGAATTCTATGATCACTGACCAATCTGACACAGTTCTCGAAGTAGTCAACCTAAGACCATAAATGTCATGCTATAATACCTTTTCACAAGGAAACACTCGATGATGCAAAAGTTACAGGCAAGTCTACAAACTACATGTAGCAGGTTGCTTTTGCGCTTAAAAACAGAGAATTATTTATTTATATGATTGATGTTTTTATTCAAGAATATTTCACTTATACTATGGCTGCCAGCATTATTGTGGGAGGAAACCAGACAGAGCCAGAGGGAAACCCACGACTATCCCTAGATTGCTGGCAGACCGGAAAATACAGAACGTGAAAAGATTGAAGAAATATTCACATTAAAAAACTCTGCGAAATTTTGTATTTAAAGAACAAGCCTATTGAATGACAGGAGTTTTTTCATGTGAATGTATCTTAACAATCTTCATTTTCCTTCCCAAGATTAAATTTAATGTTACTTTGGTTCTAATATGGCTTATACACAAAAAAAACAAAAGTAAACAAAACACTACAATAAGATTAGAATGAGGACTGTCATTTTCTTGAGTACTGCACACAGTGTTTATACCAGGGCGTTTTCTGGCCATTTTCATGTTGTGGTGACCACAACGATAACAAACTCGAGTTTTAGGCAAATTTTGTATTGAGCTTTATTGAAATAACTGGCGTTCTCGGTACATCAGTGACGAGAAAAAAATTTCTGATTTGTTTGGATTGAGTTTCTAAAGAGAAAGTGACTAGTAAAATCCCTGTTGCATACCTGAATGAAGTCCGTGATCTGCTGGTCGATGTTGAAGATGTCAATGACTTCCATCGCGCCTGCGCTGGACTTGGAGACGACAGGTGTCAGCGAACAGCTGAAATTGACGAGTACATTATACACGTACATTACACAGTCCATACATACATCACACGCCTGTCATCAAGATGTGGTGGAAACTGACATACTGGCCCAAAATCTAGGCCAGTGGTGTCATTTTAAAAGACTGACAAGTAAGCATTTTGCAGGGCAATGTGTCAAATCCAGATGACAAAAGACACCATGATGCCAGTTCATGAGTTCCATGGGACACACAACAACTTCATAAAGAATATATTGCACCAGAATAACTTTGAATTATTAAAAGGTACCTTTAAGAACACTTACTGGTTACCTGTGCCAAACTTTCTAAGGTGATTTTTTATCAAAGAAGTTGTAAAAAAATAATTACATTGTGTGAAAGTTAAATCCCTTTTTTAGTTTTTCTTGTTGTTCTTGTTCTTTTGTTTGTTTTTTTTTTCTTAGTGTGTATTTTTTTTTACCTCCCCACACCTTTGATGAATACATACTTCAGCAAACTGTACACAAAATTCACCAAATGTGATATTACAAAGAGAAACAAAAATGTACACCAAACTTTGCAGACTGACATCGCTCTAGGAGATTTTACATCATTCACCAGACTTACCTATTCTGGGAGGTTTTGAGAACTTTCTGGACACCAAAGAGATAGGCACTTCTGAGAACTGCCCCAAAATTCATAGGATCCTGTCAACGTAATAAGACAATATGAATTCCAACAACAATTCACTTCTTAAATTTCTGTCTTCATTTGACTGGTGTTTTGTTCTATGCTCATCAATATTGCATCTAGAATATGCAACGGTAAGAAATGGCAACAAGAGAGGGGGTAGGGAATAGGAAGTGGCAACTTGACGGCGGGTAGGGAATAGGAAATGGCAGTGAGAGTGGGTAGTGAATAGGAAGTGGCAACGAGAGAGTGGGTAGGGAATACAAAGTGGCAACCTGAGAATGGGAGGGGAAATAGGAAATTGGAAGTGGCAACGTGAGAGTGGGATGGGAGTAGCAAGTGGTAACATGAGAATGGGTACGGAAATTGAAGAGGTAACTTGAGAGTAGGCAGGGAATAAGAAGTTGCAAAAGGGTGGGTAGGATAGGAAGAAGCAATGGGTAGGTGGCTGGTGGTACAAAGTGGCAACAAGAATGTGTGACTGCGAGTGGCAACAGCAAGCAAGGCGGGTAGGAAGTTACAATGTGTGGTATTGGTAGTAGGTAGTGGTGGAGGTAGGCAGTGGCAATGTGCAGGTGCGTGGAGGTAGGATTTGTCAACTTACAGATGGCGTGGAGCAGGAAATGGTAATACGAGGGTGTGTCGGGGCACATGTAGAATGCGTCAACATGCAGGTGGGTGGGGTTAGAAATTGGTGTATTTGTGGGAGGGTGTGATTGGTAGTGGCAATACAATATGGATTGTTTAAGAAGTGGCAATGTGCATACAGGTGGGATAGGAAGTGGAAATATGTGGGTGTGTGTGGGTAGGACGTGACAACTTGCAAGTGAGGGAAGATATGTTTCTGCCCGATGGATCAATGACTCTGAGGTTGTAAATGTACTTCATCCTTGGGAAAACTGGAGATGATTACACCGAGGATGGACAGCTGCACTTCAGTTTAGGAACCGCATACTTTCAGAAAATAATGAATAAACATATACATGTACCTGGACTTGATATAACACCAACCACAGAGGTAGCCTGCTGCTTTCTGTGGAATCCAGAACCCTGGAAATATGAAAAGGTCAGTACCTTTTAAATTACAAGGGAATAACATGGATGACAAGAGAATGTTTCTATTTTATGGCCGAAGTTCACTTCTCACTCTGAACATTTAAATGCATTTTAGGCATCAAAAATGTTTATAAAATTGGTATAATGGTATATCATTTTGGATAGAATTCAAGTTCAATAAAGTTTCTCCATACTCCTTCCAAAGGTTTTAGGTACACATATATGTACAGTAGGTGACATTTATGTAATTTCTTTCTTTACCAATGAGAGAAATATTAGTTATATAAAAAAAGATCTGGATTTCAACTAAAACTAATTGCATGGATTGCAACTGGTACCAGATAAAATGGCTACAGAACTGAATAAATTAGATATACTGTACTTGTAACTTACACATCTGTGTGCTCTGTTTCCTGTGGGGTGTAGGGGAGGGGTTTTAACCTGGACACATCAAGGCAGACACCCTATGGGAAGATTACATACAGGAATGTTTATAATGCAGCGATTTTTAAAAGAACATGGTGACAGCTTTAAGAGTCAGAGGAAGCCGGAATACCCAGGGCACACAACCATTACTGCATGAACAATGTGACAGCTTTATGAGTCAGAGGAGGCGGAATACCCAGGGCACACAACCATTACTTCATGAACAATGTGACAGCTTTATGAGTCACAGGAGGCAAGAATACCCAGGGCACACAACCATTACTTCATGAACAATGTGACAGCTTTATGAGTCACAGGAGGCCGGAATACCCAGGGCACACAACCATTACTTCATGAACGCTCTGACAGCTTTATGAGTCAGAGGAGGCCGGAATACCCAGGGCACACAACCATTACTTCATGAACAATGTGACAGCTTTATGAGTCAGAGGAGGCAAGAATACCCAGGGCACACAACCATTACTTCATGAACAATGTGACAGCTTTATGAGTCAGAGGAGGCGGAATACCCAGGGCACACAACCATTACTTCATGAACAATGTGACAGCTTTATGAGTCAGAGGAGGCGGAATACCCAGGGCACACAACCATTACTTCATGAACGTTCTGACAGCTTTATGAGTCAGAGGAGGCCGGAATACCCAGGGCACACAACCACTACTTCATGAACAATGTGACAGCTTTATGAGTCAGAGGAGGCCGGAATACCCAGGGCACACAACCATTACTTCATGAACAATGTGACAGCTTTATGAGTCACAGGAGGCGGAATACCCAGGGCACACAACCATTACTTCATGAACAATGTGACAGCTTTATGAGTCAGAGGAGGCCGGAATACCCAGGGCACACAACCATTACTTCATGAACAATGTGACAGCTTTATGAGTCAGAGGAGGCCGGAATACCCAGGGCACACAACCATTACTTCATGAACAATGTGACAGCTTTATGAGTCAGAGGAGGCAAGAATACCCAGGGCACACAACCATTACTTCATGAACGCTCTGACAGCTTTATGAGTCACAGGAGGCCGGAACACCCAGGGCACACAACCATTACTTCATGAACAATGTGACAGCTTTAAGAGTCAGAGGAGGTCGGAATACCCAGGGCACACAACCATTACTTCATGAACAATGTGACAGCTTTAAGAGTCAGAGGAGGCGGAATACCCAGGGCACACAACCATTACTTCATGAACACTGTGACAGCTTTATGAGTCAGGGGAGGCAAGAATACCCAGGGCACACAACCATTACTTCATGAACAATGTGACAGCTTTATGAGTCAGAGGAGGCCGGAATACCCAGGGCACACAACCATTACTGCATGAACGTTCTGACAGCTTTATGAGTAACAGGAGGCCGGAATACCCAGGGCACACAACCATTACTTCATGAACGCTCTGACAGCTTTATGAGTCAGAGGAGGCCGGAATACCCAGGGCACACAACCATTACTTCATGAACACTGGCACAAGAGGCATTTTGTCATGAATATTTATACTTGGAGGAAAAATGAAGTTCAAGTTACATGGATACCTGCAATCACACGTGCATGCACACAGTGACAAGACACGAACACAGTGACAAGACACAAACACAGTGACAAGACATGAACACAGTGACAAGATGTACATGTATACATATGAACTGTATGAACACAAAGACAAGACATAAGAACTTGCTTTATCACTGGCACACTGACAGGCTCAAACATCAACCGCTTCTTGCAAACATGGCCCTGAGATCAGTGGAGGCAGGAGGAAACACAACCTCTCTCTGAAAATCGTACTTGTACTCCTGTCTCAGGCAACCTGTGCTGGCTGAAAGGCTAGCGTCTTAACACCACCTGCTCCCTCTTCACAGTTTTGCAAGTTCATGCTCCTTGCTATTTAACATCATATCAAGAATTCGTCACTTACATTGCGGTGGTCAGCTTTAGGGAGGGAGGAAACCAGAGCTCCCATGGTAAACTGACAACTGGCATGGTGCTAATGAACTTTCCTACACCTGACATCAACATACCGAAAGATGTAATTTTACTTTAATCATCATAAAACCCTTTCAAACAATGTATATTATTTATCATTTATTTGATTGGTTATTTCATGCCATACTCAAGAATATTTCACTTATATGACGGCAAACCAAAATTATAGTGGACGGAAATCAGGCAGAGCCCAGGGAAAGTGCATGGCCAAATGCAGATTGCCGGCAGACCCTTCCACACAAACAATCTATAGTACATGTACCTGATGAGGTCTGTAATTTGTACACTTATCCATCTGTGCCAATGTCAGATATTTAATGGGAATCCCCATCTCGTCTGCAAGGGAAATAACTCTTTGCCTGTCATCAGAATGAAGGTTGTTTCCTTTATCCTGGACATACAAGCAATGAGCATCTCTTCTGCTAAACTTCAAAGCCAGTAATACTGGATGATGGCCAAACAGTATTTCTCCCCTAAAAAATAAAAACGTACAAAATGAACAATTAAGAGTTCCCTCACACAAACAGCAATTCTCCCACAAACTCAAGTTAAACTTTATACACGTATTTCATTTATTTATTAATATTTATTGGAATGGTATTTAATGGCTATTATTTTCCTCTAACGTGATGGGTGTCATGTTTATGTTATTTGAAGCAGAGGAAGCCTGAGTGCCTACAGTAGACCACCTTTGTGACTGCCCTTGCATGTACTAAGCCAGGTACTGCATCTGGCAAACCTTCTGTAAAGCTGTTGGCGAATCAGCGAGACTTGGACTTTATCCTAGGATTTATGTATTTATTTGATTGGTGTTTTATGCCGTACTCAACAATATTTCCCTTTTACGACGACCAACTTTATGGTGGAAGGAAACCGGGCAGAGCCTGGAGGAAACCCACGACCATCTGCAGGTTGCTGGCAGACCTTCCCATGTACGGTCGGAAAGGAAGCCAGCATGAGCTGGTCTTGAACTCACAGCGACTGCATTGATGGGAGGCTTTGGGTCATTGTGCTGCGATAGCGCGCTAACCGACTGAGCCACGGAGGCCCCCCTTTATCCTATGACATTATTCTGATGTTTTTATTTTCATGTTATTCTGTACATGTATTAAATACCAACACAGCATTTTGAATAATTCTTGACCAGTTATGTCCAGAACACTGCCTTTAACATCAATGCAATTAACGCTTTCTTTTGTGTAGCTAATTCTGCTTGAGCCACGTTGCTACGAGCATGTATGAACATTTAGAATAAAACTCTAAGTGTGGTATAAAAAGGCCGGACTTCACCAGTAACCAGTGACCAGTGGCCAACTACATGTAACAGTATCACACTGTTGTCTCTGCCCTGATTTTACTCTCTATGCTGCAGTCTTTTACATAATAGGGCTATCACAAGAAGAACTCAATCATCAGTTCTGAACCACTGCCCTGTATTATGTTTATACATATGTGCATGGTGGGTAGAGGTATCAACACAGTAACAAGAGTTAGACATATGAGCACAATGACAAGACACAATCACAATAACAGGAGAGCTGAATACAGTCACCAGACATAAAGTGATAGAGCACAGTAACATGATGTATCAACACAGTGAGAGAATGCATGAACGGTGACAATACACAAATACAGTGACAAGATATATGAGCACAGTGACAAGACATACAAACACAGTGAAAAGACATGAGCACACTGATAAGACATATGAGCACAGTGACAAGACATACAAACACAGTGAAAAGACATGAGCACACTGATAAGACATATGAGCACAGTGACAAGACATACAAACACAGTGAAAACACAAATGAGCACAATGACAGGACATATGAGCACAGTGACAAGACATACGAACACAGTGAAAACACAAATGAGCACAACGACAGGACATATGAGCACAGTGACAAGACATACGAACACAGTGAAAACACAAATGAGCACAACGACAAGACATATGAGCAGTGACCCAACATATTTGAGCACAGTGAAAAGGCGTATGAACGCAGTGACAAGACATCTCAACATAGTGCCAAGACATCTGAGTAAACTGAAAAGACATATGAGCACGTCGACAAGACATATGAGCACACTGACTAGACATATGAACATATCAGCACAGTGATAAGGCATATCAGTACAGTGACAAGACATCCGAACAGTGACACAACATATCAGCATAGTGAAAAGACATATGAGCACAGTGAAAAGACGTATGAGCACACTAACAAGATATATGAGCACAGTGACAAGACATGAGCACAGTGATGAGACATATGAGCACAGTGACAAGACATATGAGCTCAGTGACAAGGTATGAGCACATGGACAAGATATATGAGCATGATGATGAGACATATGAAGACAGTGAGCATATGACAAATGAGCACAATGACAAAACAGATGCACACAGTGACAAGGTATATTAACACAGTGACAAGACATATGAGCACAGCAACAACACATGAATCGCACGAAAACAAAAACAAGACATAAGAACTTGCTTTATGACCGGCACACTGAGATGCCTTTGATCTTCGTCACTACTCCAGCCTGGCCTTTGCTTTCGTTTTCCTAAACCTGGTAAAATGTCTTCAGCTTGCTGTGGTTTAATGTTCTGTTGTAATTCCTGCTCCACCTGGAGCAAATCTGGCCCAGCTGATTGAACATCACTTCCTGTGTCCACGTACTGTGTGGCTGGATATTCCAGGGATACGCTGGAATCGTACTGGCGATTGATCGATTCACCGAAGTAATTCATCTGTTTAAATTCTATCTCCTTCTTTTTCTCACTTCTAATCCTGGCAATGAAATCCCTATTGCTATCTCGAGAGAACCTAAACTGGTTCTGAAATGCGTTTCGTCTCCCTGAACCGCCATCCTTCGGCTTGACAGGTCTGGTTATACGATCTATTCCAAGGGTGGTAGGAAGGTCATGTACTCGCTGGGTGTCAGTGTCATTTTCTGCCAAATTCTGTAACCTCTCATTTATTCCAAGCTTTCTTTTGTTTGCAGGACTTTGTGTCTTAGTTGTTTCACAATCAAAACCACAGCTGTCGTTTCTCATAGTGTCTGTTACATCCGAGCTCTTACAGCGACAATCAACTGGAGAGCTTAACGGAAACAATGCCCTTTGAAAACTGCCTGAGTTGCGTCCCACAACGAGAGTCAGCACACTACGACAAACTTGCACTTTTCCAGACATCATCTAAAAAGAGAAAATCAGCACGGTGTAAATCAGAAATATTACAAATTTAGTAAAAATTCCTGATCTGAAGCATAAAAATAAGATAACAAAATTTATTTTAATTTAAAATTCAGCTTGACTTTTTTTTCTTTTTGTTTACAACACCCTTACAATACTAGAGACAACATGTTTTGGAAATCAGTAATTAACCTTTTCTAATCCAAGGAGAAGTGTAATACCATACAGTTTTCATGCTGTTACCTGCAGCAATACAATACCATGAGAAAACAACATGATAAAAACTGTACATGATTTAATACATTTCTGTCTCAACTGTGTTAAGCCTGCACACAAATCCCGAACTTGTTTAACATTTTATTCTGTTGAAGGCACTTGGTTAGCCTTGCAACATCAGTCTAAATTAAAATACAATATTTATCCTTATTACCAGATATACATGTAGTTCAGTTCTTTGTGAAAATCATACCTGAATTAGTAACAACATTCATCCAAATTTACATTTTAATGAGTAATTTTTGATAATGTATTCTTTTGTACAAGTAATTCTCCCTCTATGGCAAGCACCCCAACAGCATTTCAATTTTGAAAATATCAAGGTTAAATGCTACTCAGTAGTGAATAAAAAAAAGACATGTAAATGACACAAATAATAAGTTAAATAACTGATTTGACATTGATAATGCTAGAAATTTCCTAATATGTGGGTAGGATGTCCCCTGTGGGATACCAAAGACTTAATTGTCTTGTTTCTTCATCTGGCCCGATATGTGGAAAAGCTCTGCCAGGCCACTGTCTTCAAGCACGTTCAGGATTACAATAATACAGAAACAGCAGGAATAATTTAATCACTGATTAGTCCTGACATGATCTGTATATTCCATGTGTTAGTTCTGAAGGTTTTGATGGGTTGGTTGTTGTGTTGTGCAGAATAGTGACAAAAAAAAAGGACATTACAAATTTGAATATTTTCTCAGATATTAATGTCACACATATGCCTAATGCATACCTTGTATTTCTATATATTTGTTTACTTTAAGGCATATCATAACATCTTGAAATAGAAATAAGTTTCTCAATCTTCTTTTTCCTCTTTGTCCGCTGTGACTTAAAGTTTTACGCTCCGCCGTAAGCCTGGCTGTTAACGATACAGACCAGTGTGGAGTTTAGCTCCAGGTAGCTCCTAAGCACTTGCACTCATTAAGTTTAGAGCATGCAGTTACAGCAGTTGACATTGCAAAACCGTGTAGTAAGTCCAGAGTTCTTGCACGCTGCCCTCTCGATACACATAGTAACAACAGTTCAGACCCACAGCAACTAGAAAACTTGGTGGTCTTATCTTCCTCATTTACCCTCCAGCCAGCCTCAAAGTACGAAGCCCCATACACACAATAACTCAGTAGGGCTGCAGGCTATCCAGCTGGGGATTTGAACCAGCAATCTTTGGATTTCGAGTCCACGCTTCTACCACTGGACTGAAGGGAAATTCCCCCCAGCCCGGGAGTCGATAAGCTTATATGTCCACCTGTTACATGCATCCCGTCATTTTCCAAGTCACATCCTCGTGACTTCCCAGGAAAGGAGAGTCGAATCTACACATGATCCACCAAAGCATCGCTATTTATGCCACCCCAGCAACCCTGCTCGCAGCGCCAAGTGTGACAAGGCTATCCAGCTGGGGATTTGAACCAGCATTCTTTGGATTTCGAGTCCACACTTCTACCACTGGGTTGAAGGGAAATTCCCCCCCCCCCTCCACAGCCCTGGAGTAGATAGGCTTATACGTCCACCTGTTACATTTCTACAAGATTTTGCAATGTCACCCGCTGTGCCTGGGTGCTCTAAACGTTATGAGTGCAAGTGCTCGGGCGTTCTTGATTCCTGAACACTGTAACTGTAACCACGAGGCACGTGGGGGCAGTGGAGGGAAACTAACCCTTCCAACAAGGCCACTCGATTTGGGATATAATCATCAGCTTAGACGAATATAAAGGGTTGATAGTTCTGCAGAAACAACCCGCTTTACCATTAAAAGTTACCTGTCAGAGGAGAAACTGTCAATTTCTTCGCTTTCGTTTTGCTTTCGGTCAGCACCGCATGGCCATCGGAGATCTCGTACAAGGGGCATAACTCTAATGATACTTCGTCGAACAACCAGCCCGGACCAAAAAGCCAACTTCACATGGCGCTCGCTCTATGGACACAGTGGTCGATTTCGAGCCTATACATTCTGAACAGGTACGGTCCACAGAAAGATCTTTGGCCTAACACCAGCAGAGTGTGAGGTTGGGTACGTAGGCCTAGTCCATTTTACAGTATTGTGTTTTTATAGTTCTGAGATAGCACAGAGTCCTGTGCCAGATGATCTCAGACGTGAAATAAAGCTACCTACTAGATAATAACCATTTTGCTGCAAGCCGGGTGAAAGAGTGATAAAATCTATCATAATATACCGGTACTGGGAATTATTATAGAAGATGATTCCGGCTGTTAAAAATCTGAGTGGTGAAAACAACAATAACTCGGCAGTCTTTGTATTTCCTTGTCTGTACGATGAAACCGGTGGATATATTGTGACCAAGTCATCTGACATGTCTGGTGTCAGCATATTGTCATTGGGTCGGGTGTTGTCTGGTGTCGGTATATTGTGACTGCATGCGTCGGGTACCGTGTCTGTTGTCAATATATTGTTAATGGGTCGGGTGTCGTGTCTGGTGTCGGTATTTTGTGACCAAGTCATCTAACATACCTGGTGTCAGTATATTGTCAATGGGTCGGGTGTTGTGTGTGGTGTCGGGTGCCATGTCTGGTTTCAATATATTGTCAATGGGTCGGGTGTTGTGTCTGGTGTTGGGTGCCATGTCTGGTGTCAGTATATTGTCAGTGGGTCTGGTGTTGCGTCTGGTGTCGGTATATTGTGACTGCATGTGTCGGGTGCCATTTCTGGTTTCAATATATTGTCAATGGGTCGGGTGTTGTGTCTGGTGTCGGGTGCCATGTCTGGTGTCAGTATGTTGTCAATGGGTCGAGTGTTGTGCCTGGTGTCGGTATATTGTGACTGCAGGTGTCGGGTGCCATGTCTGGTGTCAGTATATTGGCATTGGGTCGGATGCCGGCAGAATGTGACTGGGTAACGAGCATACCATGCTTATGGTTTGACTGGGGTCGGACGTGTCACATCTGGTGCCTTGGACGAGTGCCATGTCTAATGTCAGTAGGCCTATACTTTGACGGGGTGTCATGTCACGCAGCACGGCTATAAATGTCGACACTGAGCCTGCCTGTCACAAGGAGGCGACGTCGTGAGACGAAAAAAGTAAGGCCATTGAAACAGCCTTAATTAGCCCTGTCCCCCTCCAAAAAAGAAAAACATCGAATTTCCTTGAAAATCATATACCCGACATGGCCAACATTTCAAACATCTTCTTTTTTTCTTACGTGATTTGGCATGATCCTTGTGATTAGGGTCTATACACTGACCACATGTACATGTGAGAGAAGGAAAAGAAATATGAGTGTATCTGACAAACACCGACGTTACACTCCGAAGTACAAAAAGTATTTGTGGATAGCTCTAGCCTACTTACAGTGTAAAAATTGGTAACACGTCTTTATACACAGTCGCACTTTTCTCTCTTCAGGATTTTTAGGCTAAACGATTTCTTGCCGTGAGATAAGTTTGTATAAATCACATTTTTACGTGATCTGTTTACTATTAGAGAAGGTACGACCCCGCAGACATAAAGAAAGACAAAATCACAAATGTGTTGCTGGTTAGATTTGTTTATTCTATAATTCACTAAAGTGCTTAACTGTTTTCCTCAATAAACACGGAACCACTGGTCAGAAGAGGAAATACCAAAGAAAACATCGGCACCATATTTTTAGACATATCCAACTGAAGAATAAAAACTAGTTAAGTTAGTCAAAGTATAACGATTCAATAAATCTGATTTAAATTGTACTTGTGTATTTTTTAGACAGGTCGGGAAAATTGAGGGTTTTTAAAACCTCTATCGCACAGTTTGATAGAACTTTAACCGACGATGCTCGAACCCCCTGTAGTGGACGCAGTCACCAGAGCCACAGAAGACACATGTCCTTCGAACAGGTCAAACTCTAAATGGACTGCGTTGGAGTTCTGCTTCAGAATATTGGCAGGAACCCTGTAGATGTAAACATCCCAGCGAGTATCGGCGTACTGCTTACCCGGCGCAAAGAGCGTATAGCTGGAGATGAGCGTGTGCCCGTTGACATGGGCATTCTTGGGTTTAGTGTGTGATGTTCTGTGGACCGCGCTGATCGCTACGCGCAGGTGAGCGTAGTGGATATGCCCTAGGGTGGGGACTGTGACGGTTGTGTGTACGGCATGACCTTTAATGGGTATCACTATGTCGTTAGAATAGTAGGTGCGTTCCTGTAAAGTAGGGATCGAGGCGAAATTATGCCCGGATTTTACAGCGACGTAACACGAAGCTTCAGCTGGGAGAGTAAACATGTTGTTTGCTAGGGCTATGGTCTTATCGTTGATCAAGACGGGTGTTTGGTGAGAATTAAGATAGAAGCATGTAGATTTGGCCGAGGTTGTGTGCGTCCATTGTTTGTCGAAGTTTATATTCACGTGTGTGGCCGATTGGTGGTAATTGTGCAAGAGCACGTACACTGTTTGGGAATGCGGATCTGCTAAAGCCAGAGGAGAAACTTGTCTTTCTTTGCCATCGAAGATGCTGTCTACTCTCAGAAACCGGTGATTGTAGTTGAAATGGTGCCAGAACTGGAAGGCTTTGGCAGTATGCGTATAAGAATGGTCCTGACGAAAAAGACTGGCTCCAGCAAAGTTCTGACTCTTACTGAGGAGAAATGCAATCGCCCTATCCATGTCGCCTCGAAAGTTTTGATACGTGAACATTTGGGCATTATGAGCGAACGCGAATGCCCACTCGTT
Source organism: Acanthopleura granulata (assembly GCA_016165875.1). Taxonomy (NCBI): domain Eukaryota; kingdom Metazoa; phylum Mollusca; class Polyplacophora; order Chitonida; family Chitonidae; genus Acanthopleura; species Acanthopleura granulata. The sequence goes on along the minus strand of JABBOT010000009.1, from coordinate 5,618,376 downwards.
AAAATTTGACTGCGTGTGAGTCTTGACGTTGTCTCCCCCTAACCCAAACTCGCTAACGATCAACGGCACCGATCGGCCTTTCTTGTGCCAAGCGTAACTCTCAATCAAGTCAATCACGGCCACCAGACGAGCCTCGTTGATCCCGCTCCACTCGTAAGAGTTTCCTTCTTTGTGGAATCGGTTGTAAGCGTGGAAAGAAAAGAAGTCCATGTGATCCAAAGACATGTCCAAGAACTGTTTCATTCTTTTCCAGAGGCTAAAGTCGTGGTAATCCGAGTTAGCTATGTATCCCGTGTTTGTCGGCCCGCCGACTTTCAGCTTTGGGAATCTTTTCTTCAGCTTTCCGGCCACGATTCTGTGATAGTTGACCATCGTGTCCCAGTCGACGGACTGCCAAAGCGTGCCTGGTTCATTGATTACCTCGAAGTACGGAGGAAGGTGACCTTGTGTGTGTCGGTTTACGGCTTCCAATAAGTGCAACACCATTTCTGCTCCGGCGTCCAGATTGTTGGGGAAATTTCCTCTGTGAAGTGAGGTATTCATCCAATGCGGCCAGTAACTACCTGAGAAAGAACACAAATGGATATTAAAACTGTTACACCATCCTTTTCATCGAAAGTAATTGCGACCATTGCCAAGGAACTCAACAGTGTGGCCATTAGAAGTACAGCTTGATAGACTTATGTAAGCATTTATTAATAACTCTTGTTTTCTGACACAAAGGTCCAAATTTATCACTATAAACAAATTTTTTACTTACTTAGTGGTATGTACCAGTCATAAATTGCTGTTCACTATATTTCTGTAACCTAATTCTGCTTCAGTCTACTTGAGACTAGGCTATAAAGTGCAACTGGTTAAGCTTTCACATAAACAGTTTAATAAACCTTAATCTGAGTTAAATGCAGCCTTTGCATGGTCGTGGATATTCCTGTGTTATCTGCCCGATTTCCACCTGTCACAATGCTGACCGTCATTGTGTAAGCGAAATATTCTTGCGTACGGCGTAAAACGTACGTTGTGAAGTAAATTGACAAGGGGCTCAATTTCACCGGTTATGCATGATTGCCGACTAACGCACAGTTGTCACTGCTTTGGTTTCAGACTCGATACCTTAATTTTTTTATATTCTACAAAATACAGGCAAATGCCTAGAGAAAGGCTTGGCTGCGCCATCATGTGTTCGATTGGTGTTTACGTCATATCCAGCGTATATTCATTTACCGGTTGGATAAGCAGTGAGTAATGCACGTAAAATCACCGCATTTTTCGAAGTATATGTATTCCTTACCCCTATCAATAATACTCATTCGAAGTAAAGACTGCAGTGCTCAATACATCATTAGAAAGATAGAGTGACACACGCGTGCAGTTTTCAAGTGGCTCTGGAGATACATCAACTAACCTTTCAGTTCCATCACCATGTCCAAGTCAAAGCCATAGCCTTTCAAATTATTCAGAAATTTGCTGGCTAAAGCCTCGTCAAACTTTGGGTTGTTAAAGTACTTTGGATCAGCATATCCCTTACGGTGGGGATCTTCCGGTGCCTGTAACGAAGGAGACAATTGTGACATAGCAATTGTGACATACGAAGGCAAACAAGACAAGGTGACAAAAGCAGCATATTACCCGAGAAGACCTAGAGGTACATACAGTAACACATGACGAAAAGGGAGAGGTATGAGAGACATACAATAACACATGACGAAAAGGGAGAGGTATGAGTGACATACAATAACACATGACGAAAAGGGAGAGGTGTGAGTGACATACAATAACACATGACGGAAACAGAAAAGGGAGTGGGTGGGCGGCGGGGAGAGGTGCATTTCTTGCTAAAAAGAATTCGGGCCTTACCAGTGCAGTCTGTTGTTCATCTGTGCCTTTGTTATCATGCTTTGTGGGCAAACTGGTAACGTATTACTCATGCAATATAAAAGGACACTTGTAAAGTTAGCTTGGTATGCCAGCAACTTGCGGATGATCGTGGGTTCCCTCTTGGCTCTATCCGGTTTCCTTCCCCAACAATGCTGGCCGCAGTCGTATAAGTGAAATAATGCTTGGTACGATGTAAAACACTAATCAAATAAATAAATAAATAAAATCAGCTTGGACCTTAAAAGACATTGAGGCTGAAACTCTTACTGCTGTATATCTCCAAGCGAACAGAACCGAAAAGGAATGGAACACAAAACCTAAGTCAGGCAGTCTTCATTTTTATCACATTTGGACATGGGCCATTTGCATGTGCTGATTTTCCTGTCCTTCCTACTCTGGTAAAACGTTATGGGTATTGTATCGGATTATTCAACCTGACAAATATCTTGCCTGATGAAAAGGGCTCTGGGAAAGTTCTGGGAAAAGCTTTGTGCTTTGAATACTTCCTCTGATTTAATAATGATTTTATCATTACCTTCTCTACAAATACTATCCTTCAGCTGCCTTTAGCGGTATAGCAAAGATGCTCCACCACTTTAAAACTCTTAACATCACACCAGGCCAAAACTGCAGTCTATTCCTTTCTTACCACCAGTTCAAGAGATCTCAAGCAATAATGCGTATGAATAGTATCTATTCAAAATTTAGTTCATATGTACGTATTTAGACGTGTATATCCTTCTCAGACACTTTTGCCGCAACCCGCCCAAGGTCGATCGATTACCTCTCACACTCCGCTTTCCCCCATTCCTAAACCAGCAGTCATACAGTGCGCCCTATAAGTCAAAAACTCTTCAGTATGGCTTTAAACAACGATCAGTCCCTAGCATATAGAGTCACTTACTTTCTTGAACCTGTCGCTGTTCAAGTCACTATTCAACCATCTGCCACTCTCCGTACCGATCGCTTTGTTCATGCTGATATAGGAGGAGCCGTCTAGTCCATTGTGGCCATTCCAGCGGTCAGCTTCGAAGTGAGTCCGGCCGCCCTGGGCTAGGTACTCAGGGTGGATGGTCACCGTGTAATCCGAAGATACAGGCCATGGTAGCAGGGTTAGAAGAAGGCATCCGAACACAGCAATCGTCATGGTGTCTAACTGATGGCGCTCAGTTGTGTATTACTCCGTCTACAGTGCCAGTCTGACCTGTAAGCGTTTAATATATGTCCCTTCAACGAAAAAGATTACGTTTTGTTCAGCACCTGTTTGTTTCCCGTGGAGGGGAAGTATTAAAGACATAACTGTGGTTTGTGTTACAAAACTTGAAAATTCAAGCATTCTGAGATAAGGTATTAACTTTCGTCTGAGATTTGCCATTGAAGGTCAATGAAGTGTGTCTCATCAACAATTTCAACAGGTTATCATTTCTTACTTTGAAGAAACTGTTCGATGAATATCGTTACAAAGGGAATTTCCATGGGCTGAAAACCAATGATTTTCCAAAGCAGGACGTTTTCAACCGATTTCAGTCCCTTTCAAATATTTAACGAACCTCAAATATAACTAACAAGAGAATAACAAAATGAAAACGTTACAACAGAGAAGAGAAATAAGATTTAGTAATCCGTTCAATAAACTTATTTCATTGGGAATTTATTTCGTATATTTGTTACTTATCACACAGGAATGTAATCTGCATTTGTGTCAAATACCAAGAACATGAACTGGTGAGGATTATCCGGAAGCGTCCACATCAACGCTTTGTGTTGTACATGCATCATTACCTTCGCCAAGAAGATTATACTTTTGAAACCGTTTATTTGTTTGTACCGCTGTCAGCAACTTTGTGGAAAAACTTATAGACAGATGTTCAGCTTTGTGGGAAAAGTTGTGGACAGATAGTGATGGAAATTTTTGTCCAGGCGCGAATTTGTCCTCGCGGACCCACTGAACTTTTGGTAGGGATTCGGACTTGCATCCGGATACAGGACATCTTAAAGCGATTCTTCACCATTGCCACATAGGACAGAAGAGACATCATTGGGTCATGGGATTAAAGCGCGGGGGCATCCGTTGCAGAGGGAGTCACCACGCTAGTGCAGAGTAATGATCCAGGTGCTGCTCACCAATGCGATCGCTGTGAGTTTAAGACCAGCCCATGCTGGCGTCATCCTACGTGGGAAGGTCCGCTACCAACCTTGTGGATGGTCATAAATTCCCATGGTGCTCTTCGGGGTTTTCCTCTGCCGTCGTATAAGTGAATATCCTTGAGTACGGCGTAAACCCCAATGAAATAAAAAATAAATAAATAAATTAAAACGCTGACTCGCTGCTACTATTGATATCGCGAGTAGGAATCCCACTCTCGCTCCTGTTGTTAAGACGTTTGTCAGGTAGCTAGCGAACGTTCAAGCGGAGCTCACGCTGGCTTCCTCCGCGGCCCTACATGGGAAGGTCCATCAGCAACCTGTGGATGATCCCGTTTCCTCCCACCATAATGGTCGCTGCCATCGTATGAGTGAATTTTCTTGAGTGCGGCGTAAAACACCAATCAAATAAATTAATTAATTAATTAAAACACTTTTTCACTGCAACCATTTGTCTCTTGACCATTGAGGTTGCGAGTTCGAATTCAATTCTCGCTCCTTCTGTCAAGAGGTTTGTCAGATACCTTGCGAAAGTCGGTGCTTTTTTCCGGGTACGCCAGTTTCCTCATCCATAAACCAGACCAACATCGTATGAGTGAAACCAAACTCTTAAACGTACTTTAAACAAGAATTAAAACTAGGTGTCCACAAGACGCAAACTGTACATAAATGTATGTGCATGAGTACCCTTACATGCAACAGACAAGGGTAACTTTCGGTACGTCTAGATTGTAGCACACAGATAAGCGTCTGAAAACCATGTAGCTTAACATCTGGAAGCTATGGAAAGCCAATAGCGGCCATCCTTGCTTTCGTTCTTGCTAGTGATTATTTAGACCAGAAATTATTGCAAAAGGAAGAAACAACGAAAGGACGAAACAAAAGTGCGCGACAAAAGTAAGATTGGACGAAACAAAAGTACGAAGGGCGAGGCGAAAGAAAGAAAATGCGAGGCATAACAACGAGGTTTTGTCACCTTGCTCTTTTGTACTTTTGCCTCGCCCTTTCATACTTTCGTCCCTCTTACTCTTTTAAATCGATTTACATGCGGAGGGCGAAAGGGCGAAGTTTGGTAGAATTTCGCAATTTTGTTGTGTCTCTCTTTTGTGTTTTTACGTGAAGCACAACTGGATAGAACCAAAGAGCGAAACAAAGGTACGAAAGGGCGAGGCGAAAGCCCAAAAGAGCCCGGTGACAAAGCCTCGTTGTTTTGCCTCGCACTTTCTTACTTTCGCGTGCCCTTTCGTACTATTGTTTCGTTCTTTCGTACTTTTGCCTCTCACTTTTGTTTCATCCATTCGTTGTTTCGTCCTTTCGCATTATTTTCTGGTCTAAATAATGACTATAAAGGACGAAAGCACGGATGACCGGTATCCGCTTCCATAGGAAGCCACCAATCTCCACCAGGATATGTTTTTGTTATATAAGGCGGTTCATCTCTGGCAACGATAACCTACCAACCGTTACCGTCGGCATGTCTGCCACTCTCATATTTTTCTGTTTGTGGACGCTCTGTCTTCAGTTTACAACTGCGGAATATACTGTTACAATCCACCCAGAGTACTTAGCGCAGGGCGGACGAACGCAATTCGAGGCAGACCGATGGGATGGGCACATGGGGCTGGACACGCCCGGAGAAATCTCCATGAACACAGCGATAGGTACGGAGAGTGGTCGCTGGAATCACAGGGACTTCTCGGATGGCATCTTTGAAAAGGTGAGCCCTTCAAGCTCAGTGTGCGGCCGGTCAAAACGTGGGTGTAAGAGGCGACAAGGTTGTGGGGCCGATTTCACAAGGCAGTGAAGAAGATTTCAGAAGGTTATGGGCCGATATCACAATGTCACGGGGCAGATTCCACAATCTTATGGGGCCGTGGATCCGACTTAGAAATGTTAAGGGTTCGATTCCACAATGTCGTCGGGCCGATTACAAAAGCATACTGGGCCGATTTCATGAAGATTTTTGGCCGATTTAATAAGGATATGGGGCCGATTTTACAAAGGATATGGCGCCGATTTTATAAGGATAGGGGGCCTATTTCAGTGTTACCAGGCAGATTCCACAAGTTATCGGGCGGATTCCACAAGGTTGTTGGGCCGATCCTTGAAGGTTTTGGGACCAGTTCCACAAGATTATGGAGCGGATTTCATAGGGTTAAACGGCAGGTTTTGGTAGCTTATGGACATATTTCGAAAGGTTATGGGGAGACTCCACAAGGTTATGGGGAAATTACACGGTTATAGGACGGATTTCACAAGGTTATGGGACTGATTCTACGAGATTATGGGGTCGATTCCACAAGGCCTACGGAATTACGATGCACGATATATTTTAGTATAACATTTGTTAGTTATTCCCATTTTTGTCTCCTGTGGCCCAAAAATAAGCGTGAAAATCAAATTTTACACTTTGTTTGTGAAACCAGCCCATGGTTTTATCTACGGTTTGAACCCAGTTTAGTCGAATGACCCATAAAGAAAGTTACATGTATATACTCCGTGGAAGACAATCTGAACAATGACTGCATTCTTCAAATTTTTGGCTCGTAAAAAATTCATGAACTTTCAAATCTGGCATGTATCTAGCTTCTGGGAAGTGAAATGACTTCTGTTTCGAATAAAATAAAAGTAACAAAGAATAAATTCAAAGGGTCCCATGTATATCTAAAGGAAAATAGATGTCAGGATTTTGCCATGTGTTTAATAGTAAGTTGTCATATTAGCGAATAATGTTACCTTTACATTCCTTAGGCAACCGAAGACCCACACAAGAAAGGTTATCCTGATCCTCACTATTTTACCGGTAAAGCCTTCCAGGAGCTCGTCGCGAGCAAATACGTGGACAATCTCAAAGGGTACGGTCAAGACTTGGACATGGTCATGGAATTCAAAGGCAATTTAGTGTAAAGGTGATTTTTCAAGTATTAAAAATAAGGGTATGTGATTGGAAATCATATACACTGAATAATAATGTTCAAAGTAAAACATAAATTTGTAGTCATCAAAATATAATTTTTTATAAGATAAATTTTTATAAGATAAAATATAATTGAATTTTCCTTTCACGTTAATGTAGAAGGGCTATTCTTTACTCATTACATGCAAATTAATATTTGATGAGTTTTATCTTTTTTATTATTGTTCTCCAAACTACAGTCATTTCACAATTCGGCTAGACAGTGACGTACATTATTACAACATGGCGCAATGGAAATGTTTTGAAATATATTAGTCTAAAACCAAATAACATTTCGAGTTTGATACATCAAAAGTGTGAAACCTTCAAGATTGCAATAAGTTACATTAACAGTGTACTTCTTCTGAGTTCACGAGAACTCTTTGGTAATCTCGGCTCAACCTTGCTCAGCACAAGAGAAATATGCTGAGTACTGATCGGTCTCCCATGCCAGTATATAATGTGGGTGGGACGTGGTTCCGATGTCTTTGTCATGACGTTTTAGTGAACCAATGTTGAAATCGATGATAAACTACAAGAAAGCAAACAAACAAATGAACGAAGGGATTTTGTAAAGTAAGTTTCTGTTAGGTAGCCATTAGGACGTTTTCCTTTGTTTCTGTTAGCATTTATCAGAAGCTAATGTTTACTTTAATGTTTCCTGATGTATTTATTTTTTCATATATGATTTATTTTTTGGTTCATTTTATGGATAATATTATTTAATGAGTTAACATTACCTATGAGTTCCAGCGAAAAACTGGCCTCACTGGATGAATACATCGCTTCACCAAGGCACATTTCCCAATAATTTGGAGGCAGCGTCCGATATGGTGTTATATCTGGTGACTGCCGTGAGTCGGTTCGCCAATGGACGGGCACCTCCGTACATAGAACCAATCAACGAGCCCGACACTTTATGGAAAACCGTGGACTGGCAAACTATCATCGACTATAACAGAATCGTCTCGGATAAGCTCAGACCGATCTTCCCGAAAATGAAGTTTGTCGGTCCCGCAACCACAGGCGTCTCCCAATTCGCCGACGTCAAAGACTTCAAATTCTGGAAAAGACTGCGAGATTTCCTAGACATGTCCTTGATCAAACTAGATATGTGCTCCTTCCACCCGTTCTCGCGCGTCATCGTGAAAGGAGACTCATCGCATGACTGGAGCGGAAGCAATGAAGCACGATTTTATGCTCTCGTTGACTTGATGCAAAGTTACGCCTGGAAGAAAAAAGGGAGCAGTGTTCCAATCATGATTTCAGCTTACGGACTAGCTGGGGAAAACATGAAAGTCAACACAACCTCAGATTTCGCGGAATGGGCTTTCGGTTTTTCCCACAACGCCCACATGTTTAATTTTCTGAATTTCCGGGGAGAAGTAGACAGAGCTATTGCCTTTCTTTTATCGAAGAGTGAACAATTTGCAGGCGCTAGCATTCTTCGTGACAGCCACACGTACTCGCACGTTGCCAGAATTTATCAATTCTGGCAGCATTTCAATGATAGCCAGGCGTTCCTACGCGTAGACAGCGACTTTAATGGAGGCGAAAGATACGTTTCTCCCTTAGCGGTGGTCAATCCACATACGAAGGAGATAGACGTCCTCCTCCACAATTACAAACATACCACAGAGAAAGTCTGGATAAAATTTGATAAGAACTGGACATATCCTTCCCACGCAAAAGCCACTTGTTTTTTCATGAATTCTCACAATACTCCTGTTCTGACTGAAGTAACGCACATTTCTATCGCAGAAAAAACGTTCTTCCTTCCAGCTGAGGGCTCGTGTTACATTACCATAAAGTCGAATTACAACTTCGCATCGGTTCCGATTGTTAAGGAACACAAATACTACGCCGCAGAAATGGTGGTTCCCATATATGGTCATGCTGTGGACGCCACGGTGACCATACCGACCTTGACCTCTGTCCGATACGCCAAATTACGGATTGCAGTCAGCGTCAGCGACAAAACCGCCCAGACGAAACCTACCAAAGTGCACATAAATGGACATGGGCTGGCATCGAGCTTCACACTGTTTGCTCCGGGAAAGCAGTACTCCGAAACAGTGTGGGACGTGCATGTTTTTCGTGTTCCCGCCAACGTTTTGAGACAACACAACAACGCAGTCCACTTACAGTTTGCGCAAAATGGAGGATACGTGTCGTCTGTCGTGCTTATCACTGGAACTGTTTCCTGGGGCTCAACCATCATAGGTTAACCACATGCCCAACGCCATGTCATGAGAAATAAACCTACATTAAATGTTTTCTGTAATTTTGAGAACACTTAACAGCACTCCTAAAGCACCACAATAAACTGCATGAAATTCACTCTGTCGATGGCTATAATTCTCCCACCCCTGGTATGTCGCGACGAGACCAAGAGGTTCTAACGAGGTGCAGAATTTGGTATTTCGTTTAATACACATTCCCAATCGTCTTAAATCTGATCCCCGCCCAGAGAAGGGACATGTCCTGGATGACTATAAACTTTGCTAATGAACGACAAAGATTCTACACAGTTCTGAATAATTAAAGGACCAAGATCACCGAACTGTCTTAAACTTCTAAAATTGTGGCATTTTTCCTGAATTTAGGTTTGAATTAAACGCTAATTTTCAATTTTGTTCTCAAAGTATACGATACCTCTATATCTTAAATTTTAGCGCAGTAAAATGTTTTGGAGTTAAGACTAAGCTTGAACCAAGTATGAAACATCTGTCTCGGTGGCCTAGTGGTTAGACCCTCCGCCTCGAAGTTGGGAGATCCGGTGTCAATCTCGACACACCAAAGACTTTAAAATTACTTGTTGCTGGCGAGCGCCACTGAGAGCTAGGTTAGAACAAGGAAATAGAACCTGCCGGCCCTGTGTCAATATAATGAGAATGGCGGCGTGATGCCTGGTGTCATCGCCATGATGTTCCAGTGTCGGCAGCACCTTGGTATCATGGGCTCGCCCTGCGGTAAGGAGACACAGCACAGCATTCTAAGAACTAATCCTCGTCATATCACGTCAAATTTTTGAGTACGACGTAAAACCCAAGGATACATACCAAGTATGAAACAGCTTTTTGATCGTGAAGCCTGGTCCATGGCATTCCAGATCCAAATATATCTAAGCAGGTAGAGCAGATGTTAATCTAATCATGTAGAGCAATATGATAAACTATCCACCACTGCCCCAGCTCATATATATTTCAATTTCCAAACAATTTCTTTTAACTGAGACATTTACGCCAGGTAGCAAATAGATGATTCGGGATTTTAAAATGTTAAAGATGTTTCCTTTCTTTGCTATGCCGATTTTTATACTGAGTTTTATGCCCGTTGCTTGTGACTATACTGTGACCATTTACCCGGAATACCTGTCACAGAACGGAAAAACGCATTTTGAGACGGACAAATGGGACGGGCACAACGGACTGGACAGGCCGTCGCAAATCATCAAGAGCAAAGCCATCGGTACGGAAAGTGGACGATGGATGAACAGGGACTTCAATGGAGACCTCTTCAAAAGGGTATAATGTGTTTTTTTCTTTATTTTAATTTTAGGTGTGGCGGGGGCGGGGGGGGGGGGGGCTTTCTGAAAATTCAAATACAGACCGATTTTTAAGACTTGTATGAATGTATGATGTGACCATCATCGTTCTTTAGTGAGGCATCCGGGTCTTTATGAAAGATGGTATATGAAAACCACTCTGACCCCTAAAGCCACATTTGCTTTCAGGTTCCTGAAAATCCGCATCGTAGAGGCTACCCGGATCCGAATCATTTCAAGACGCAAAGCTTTCAACAAGAGGCGACGAGATCGTTCATGGACAACATTAAAGGATATGGCAGAGATCTGCACCTGGTCATGATTTTACAGGGTTTGTATTTCCATTCATAACCATGATCCACGTATGATCGATTGATTGATTGATTATTAACCGAATATAAATTGTATATACAATGAAAAATTATCTGATAAAAAGCGGGAAGAGCAATAAGCAATAAGCCTATAATTTTAATAACTAAAGAAAGTCATTCAGAAAAAGACGCACATAGAAATGGGTAATTTAAACACTTAAATATACAATAGTATGCATAGTATTTGAAAAAGAAAAGCGTTAAAACCGGGGAAAAAGCAATCACAAGAGGCGTCTGGCTTAAAGTACATGTATAAACAAACTTACTTATGGACAGAATGACTAACTGTTAGCCTGGGATATTGACTCTATGCCGGATTGCATCGGTTACGTGTGATTCTTTGTCAAAAACCACACTTTCGTCCCGCCTTTGGTTATATTCACCAGGTTGTAGTGATATTTTTACTTATACCGACCTTCCTACGTATGGCCGGAGAGGAAGCTAGCGTGAGGTGGCTTGAACTCACAGCGACCGCATTGGTCTTTACGACCCTCTGGTCTTTAGGCCCATATGGTGATGCTTTAAACAAAACCCTATATCTGTATCTTCACAGGTCGTAGTTGGCCTCACTGGATGAATACCTCGCATCACGGCGGAGTTTTCCCCAACAATCTGGACGCTGCCTCCGACATGGTCATACTGCTTCTGGAGGCCATCCACAGTCATACTGGAGGATTACTCCCGCCATATTTCGAGGAAATAGGAGAGCCGGATGCTCGCTGGAAATATTACTCCTGGGACACCGTCATAGATTTCCATCATCTCCTAAATAAGAAGTTAAAAACGAAGTTTCCTACCTTGAAAGTAGGAGGACCCGATTACACTTCCGCCATTGGCAGCGCAGACAAAAACGACTTCCGGGTGTGGAATCTTATCAAGAAATTTATGGACATGTCGCTGAAAGAGTTGGACTTCTTCTCTTTTCATCCGTACAATGCCTTTCATTCCCACGGCGGTTCCCATAGTTTTTCCGGCACGAATGAGGCTCGGTTGGTAGGTGTCATCGATCTCGTTGAGAGTTATGCTCAACAAAAGAAAGGGAAGTCTGTACCTCTGCTCATCACCGAATACGGCTTGGGAAACCTGAACGTGGATTCACAAACTCCCCACGGCGTCAGTCAGTGGGCGTACACCTTTCTCCATAGCGCCTACAGATTCACCCTTCTCAACCACAGGGGAGTCGTCGAAAAGGCTGTGGCTTTTCTTCTCGGCCATGATTCGCACGGCTTCGGACAGGCCAGCATTTTTGACGCGCACGGTGCAGAAACGTTCGTGGCGAAGGTCTACCGCTTCTGGAAACACTTCTACGATGGTCAACAGTTCTTACGCCTGGACAGTCAGTACAACGGCGCTGAGAGGACGGTGTCTCCTCTAGCCCTAGCCGACCCCCATAATAAGAGAGTCACAGTACTTCTGCATAACTATCACAAGAACTCGGTCACTGTCAAAATTAACTTCAACAACAGATGGATCACTCCCACAGACACATGGGCCACGTGTATATATCTGGACTCCAACAAAAAACCCGTTTTCCAAGAGAGCGTAAAGATTCACATGACGGACACGAAAGTGAATCTCAGAGGAGAGGCCACATGTTTCTATATGTTCCAAACAGGCCACAACTTCGGAGGAACGCCCACGGTTGAAGAAATCACTCACTATTCCACCAGTATGGTTTATCACATCAAAAACAATGTCGTTCAAGCCATCGTCAATATTCCGCCCAGTGGTTACCCTCATTCAGCGCATCTCCGTATCGGAGTCAGTAACTCCAACAAGAGTGCCGACACAACGCCCATATCTGTCCATATCAACGGCCACGCCATCAGAGAGCATTACTCTCTGTACGACAACAATAGACGATTCAGTGATACGTTGTGGGACATCATTATCTACCACGTGCCCACCAACGTCCTGAAGCACGGTGCAAACTCCTTCGGGTTGGAATTCCTTCAAAGTGGTGGTTACGTGTCAACGTTGGCTCTTGTCGTGGGAAAAGTAAACAGCAATCCTAGCATTATAGGATAGAAATGTAGATTTGGCAAGAGGACAACAGGAATAAAGCCATGCATAAGAAGTGCAATTTTATTGTGGAAAATTCCAAAAAGTAACTGTCAAGTTTTGGAAAATTTAGGTTAAATCATATGTCAATTATGTGCAAAAGCAAAATCCAATACCTTCATATTACCATAATAATAGCACAAAAACGATTTATTAGTGTACAGTTACAGTTTGTTAACACACGTTTTCAAAACAAGAATACAAACGCTTAACAACACAGCCCTTTGACTGAATGTTTTCAAATCACCACGAAGTCCGTTGTTACACCACTCACCCATCACTCCTCTCTTCTGTGTTTCAACCTTTCTCTTTTGCTCGAGAGAAGACCTTCTCTGTTTACTCCCCAGTAGGGCGCTGTCAAAACGAGTTCCATATTAGTTTATAAATTTTAAACGTGTCCATTTCCTAGGTGTTAAAAGCAACAGTTTGTCAGAAAGAGTATCAGACCTTTCTTTTTTCTGAAAAAAAATATCTCCTTAACTTTCTTTCTCATGATGGAAAATGGACCTGCAATAGAGAAACAGCCCAAATGACCACAACACTTACTGAAATGCATAGTTTTGTGCTGTGAGAGTTTTCAGCACTACCCTTGTACAGGCACTACCTTCAGCTGCATCAACAGCACATCTATACACTATATAGATGGTGTGCATTGTAATCAGAATGCTGTTCAGTCCCACAAGAAGTTGGTTTAGTTGTATTCACAATTTTACTGGGAATTATAGATTATTGGATGAATACCGACTGATGTGGATGATGTGCATGTGGCAAGCTTTTTAACCCTTCGGCGCCAAGCAATAGAGCGAGTCTACATCAGTCGGTATTCTTTCAATAATCTATCTATTATGCAACAAAAATCAGTCTTTTACGAGGGAGCAAAATTGAATGACTTCACGTTGCTTCATATAGTATCACCATTCAGAGAAAATTCTATTGATTTGACTGGTTGAAGGGCTCAGTATTGCATGGGATTGCATGGGGCATATGTGTGTCCATATACCTCAGGAGTCGATGCCTCACGCGCGATTATATCCTCGGAGTCAAGGCAAAACGCAAAAATATAAACAAAAAAGGGAGACAGTTTCGCACACGCAAAACAGAGAGATTTATCAAGGGAGATAACTGCGTGACGACAGTTAGGCCTGGCCCGGGAAGCGTCGAAAGTGTTCCGGGTATTACGGCTGAAAAATGCTCTTCATGGAGATGAATTCGTTATGCAACGATATTCCGGGGATAAAGGGATAGATGTTTGGCTTCGGCCGTTAACATCTTTCAGAGGAGAAGCCGAGGAAAAATATTATCGACCTCAGCCAAATATCTACCCATATATCCACGAAAAATCCTCACATAACTATAATAATATATGCAACATATATCAGCGACGTGTAATATGAAAAGTATGCGGCAAGTGTGCCTCAGCATTAAAAGATAAACCTTGCGTGAAAGGTGTATGATAATCCTCGACATCGCCTTACTTCCATTGTTCTCTTAACCTTTGGAAAAGAAAATTGGTCTACGGGGCTCTGTTTATTGGTTTTGTATGAAGCTCTCCACCAAGATGACACATGTCACACGTGGGAAAGTCCGCCTCTAACTTTGCCAGGGTTGTGGTTTGCTTAAACCATGGTGTTTGAGGGCATGTAAATTTGCTCAGTACCATTTAGGCATTTACATAAACAGTTACAATAAAACCCTTATCCATTACATTGTCATCGCTGCTCTTGTTTAAGGCCCTCTCTCTATACTGTTTTATTTTCAGTTCTACTTATTGTAATTTCGATTTCAAGGTTGTCCAAACTAAAGTTTCAGATGTGATAGTGACTGACTTTAAAAAGTCTGAAATGCAATATGTGATTCCCGAGGCTTCAATCTTTGACCACTTAAGATCAGCCACGTAAGATTGTTTGTCCCCTGGCAAAGAAATTCCGCGCGCTCGCAACAGCTTGTTTACCACAAGGTACGGCTGTTATTGCAGTCCTAAAATACTAACCTGGAAAACAAATGGAAAATAAGTTACTTTTTCGGCATCTATTCTATACTATCAGAGCTGGCCATCTTCTGACGAAGGTTTCCTCTTTTGAACAAGTACAGGAACGTACAACAGGAAAACAGTAACGCACATGTAGGCCTACAAGTTTCGATAGACCACGTTAAGGTGGATGATATGCACCAAGGGCAAACCACATTTCCGAACAGCTCCATAACGCAATACTGGGGAGTCACATCTCTCTTTAATTGCATAATTTCTAATATAAAAGACTACAGCGCAGAGAGTAAAAACCAGAGCAGAGATGACAGTCTGATAGTTGGGAAATGGTCACACGTTACAGGTGAACATCGGCCTCTGCTCGGTTTACCTTAGTAATGGTTTTATTCCAAATGTTCATGTTAGCGTTTAAGAAATAACAACTAACACCCCCAAGCACCATGACCTAAGCAGAATTTGGCCAAAAATTACACTGATGTTAAATGCAATTTATTAGACTTCACTGGTCTAGGATTACCCAAAGTGCTGTATTGTCGTAACATTTAGCATATGTATACACAATAACATGAAAACAATGCAGAAGGGATCTTGCCTCGGGGATACTTAGTCCACCAGCAGAATCCCCTTTTATGTAGGAATTCAATGCAAAAGACTACAGCTCAGAGATGGTGAAATAAACCCCTATTACGTATTTTTGCGTATGTGGTTCATGGCTATCGTGACAAAAGGCTAGACGTTAAGCAAAAGGTCATTAAAATGATTAGAGAGTACGATAAGTGTGACCTTCACTCGACCTTTGTGTTGATTTCTTTTTCAATCAGTCCCTAAGAGTTCATTTTCAAGGTGAGGACTGAGGTCAAAGTTCAACCCGAATCCCTATTGGCCACCTCGATTGCCCATTATCATCATTTACTATTTGACAACCCCCAACAGCATCGACCGTTTTTGCCGCGAAACTCTTGGTCCAGTTGAAAAATGGCGTCAAGTGACGCCAGACAGCAACTTTTCTGATACGCACATTTCGCATTTGAGATTCTGTCATAGTGTGAAATCCCAGTTAAATTGCTTTAAATTAAGTGTGTTGTACTCGGGTTCCGAAATCTAAATTGTAAATTTACATCACGCACAAAAAGTCTATATTTTCAGTATACCTTTGTTGTTATTCTTTAGTGTGGATTTCATCAACTTAACTCAAACCTAAAACTTGTGTAGTGCTGAAATAGTCAATGAAACTGCACACCCCTATTTACCCTTAAACCTGTGTACATCATTATTTCCCGATTGACTTGTAGTTGAAGCTTGAGTACTACCGTTTTGGTTGTGCATAGCAAGTTCAATTCCGTGTCGAGTCAAATCGTATCGTGTGATATGGCAGTAGTTCAAGTGCTGACATGTTTGATATATGGGGTCCGTCTTACAAAGCTGGAGTAGCTTACGTCAGACGTAGACGTTTACGTCCGATTTAAGTAGCGGCTTCCATCAGCTCCTAGTGGCGTCTTACTGAAGTTGTCGCAATGCGTAATGTGTGCCTATGGAACATCACAGTATTTAGTATACTATACGTCTGCCCGAGGTGAGTGTAAGTTTGCACCAAACTTTACATCAAGTCGCAACTACTCCAGCTTTGTAAGACGGTCAGTCTTTCCTGCGACACATGTCCGACAGGCTTGCACACAGTCGCAGCCTTACGCCAGCTTTGTAAGACGGACCCCAGTATACTTTGACTGTGTGTAAGGCCATGTTTCAGGTGTTTGGCATGGCGCGTTCCTGTGAAATGTGACAGGGTTTGACTTCCTACTACTGACCAGCCGACGCCATCATTATGTAACGAATTAGTGCACGGAATACAGGCGACAAACATTAATCTTTACTGAACCTATTCCTGTTCTGTCACGCGTTATGCTTAAGTGATATATATTAGCAACAGAAACGCCTTTCCTAATCAGTGTACTAAACTAATATGCATCCTGTTGGGAGTTCTCAACTATGCGCATTACCCCTGATTTCCTCCCACCATAATGCTGGCACGGTCGTATAAGTGAAATATTCTAGAGTGCGGTGAAAAACACCCATCAAATAAATAAATAAATCTGTATTACCAGTCGATGTCCACACCGAGACGTCTTGAATTACTGAATTAATTAATCGTGCAGAAGTGCTACAACAACGTTCAACTGAACTATATGAACACTGAATTAAAACCACTCGTGACAAAATGACATGGTGAAAAGTCAAATTTATTGAATATTAAATTAAAATAAAATTAAGGATATTAAAACAAGATAATTAAGAAGAAAGTAACGACTTATATGCCTTCTTTCTCTGTACAGTTCATTATATTTCGCGGGTCGTCCGCACTGTTCAAAATAGTTTACCCGATAATCCCAGGATTGCCATTAATATCCCCTACAACTAGGGCCACGGATGATACGTAACCGCCACTTTGATTGAATTCCAACCTGACCGAGTTCGAACCGTGCTTCAGGACATTGGTGGGAACGTTGTAGACGATGACTTCCCACAGCGTATCACTGTGTTGTCTGTTGTTGTCGAACAAGGAGTAATGGTCGTTGACGCCGTGACCGTTGATATGGACAGACCTGGGGGTTGTGTGGGCACCCTTGTTGGAGTTACTGACTCCGATACGGAGGAAGGCCGAATGATGGTTACCGCTTGACGGCAGATTGATCGTGGCTTGGGCGACGTTGTTGTTGATGTGGTACACCTGGTCCGTGGCGTAGTACGTGTGCTCTTCAACTGTGGGCGTTGCTCTGAAGTCGTGACCAGTTTGGAACACATAGAAACAAGTTGCCTCCCCTCTTAGATACACTTTGCCGTCATTGAGGTGAATCTTTTCGTTCTCTTTGAAGACCGGATTTTTGTTGTTGAGATAGATACAAGTCGCCCAGGCATCTGTTGGTGTTATCCATCTGTTGTTGAAGTTCAGCTTTACCGAAGTTGAAGAAGAATGGTAGTTGTGTAGAAGAACGTAAACCTTCTTTGTGTGGGGATCGGCCATGGCAAGAGGAGAAACCGTCCTCTCGGCCCCGTTATACTGGCTGTCCACGCGCAAGAACTGGTGGTTCCAGCCGAAATGCTTCCAGAATCGGAAGCCTTTGGCCACGAATGTCTCGGCATGGTGAGTATCGAAAAGGCTTGCTTGTTCGAAACCAAAATTGTCGTGACTAAGAATAAAAGCCACGGCAGCTTCCATTACGCCGCGGTGATTCAGGAAGGTGAACATGTAGGCGTTGTGCAGATAAGCGTAGGCCCACTGGCTGACCGCGTTGGAAGTGTGAGAATCCACGTCCAGGTTCCCCAACCCGTACTCGCTGATGATGAGGGGCACAGAGAAACGTCTCTTGTAGTGGGTATAGCTGTGAATAAGGTCAATGACCGCCACCAGGCGAGCTTCGTTCGTGCCAGCGAAACTGTGCGAGCCGCCGTGGGAATGGAAGGAGTTGTAAGGGTGAAAGGTAAAGAAGTCCAAGTTGTACAAAGACATGTCCAAGAACTGCTTGACGTTCTTCCACACGCGGAAGTCGTTCTTATCCATGCCGGCGATGGCCGACGTGTAAGTGGGTCCGCCGACTTTTATACCATGGACCGCTGCTTTTAGCTTCTGTGCCATGACCTTGTGGAACTGTATGACGGTGTCCCATGACACATGTCTCCACTGGGCGTCTGGTTCGTTCATGACTTCAAAATAAGGTGGATGTATGCCACCGGTGTAATGGTTTATTGCGCCCAGCATCAGAGCCGCCATTTCCGCCCCTGCGTCGATATTATTGGGGAAGATACCGCCATGGTGGGAAGTGTCCATCCAGTGAGGCCAGACTCCTCGAGCTACAAACAGAAACAAGGTTTTCACATCTTTTTTAGATATTTTAGGATAGAACAGTCAAATACCAATAGGAGATTCTGAGGGGCTACCCAAAAGGGTCCAAGTCTCGGTGAAATGCGTCGTTTCCTGCTGTGACGCTGCAGTACCTGTGTACTACATAAATGTTTTATGAGCACGAATCGACGGAAAAGTGCCAGAAAAGGGTACATAGCTTTGAGGCGCTTTGCGAAAGGCTGGAAGAATTTCCCCATTACAAGGTGACTGCTCATAAGTTTATTTCAATGAACTCCCTCGGCTCAATCAATAGGTTCACTGTTTCGGAAGACTGGCAAAAATCTGAGAACACGAATGTCTATCATAATCGATGACTATACTTGTCATCGCCGTTATGTCGGTGGGAGTGCTATATTACATGTGTTTCCTTTTCCGTCTCTTTGTGAATACGTGTCAATCTACAGCGGTAAATTAGCCTCGTATCAATTTCACGACTAACCCTCAGCGCATATAGCTGTGTCATAACATTAAATTCAAGGGTTATCAGTACATTGTTCCAGAGAATCAGGTTCCATTCCTGCAACTGCACAGCGCAAATGATATTTACTTTCTAATCCTTCCTTTTCTAATACCCATTACGTCGCCATGTTAGCTACATTCCCTTTAATACTAAGAGGCCTTCGTGTACGTGGGCCTTGTACTATAGACATTACGTGGTCATGCCCGTTACTCACATCCCGTACTGGGATGGTTGTGTGCAAGTGAAGCCTGCAAGTTCCTTGGATTTTACCTCAAATATTCATCGGTGAAATGTGACTTCTTTTCTGTTTCCTTCAATCAGGCGTTTATTCGATACAATAACCAATTGCAAATCAAAGGACCAATTCTAATGAATGCAAGTGTTTCGCCTGTTTTGTGAAATTGTGCACATGTGCCACAAATTCTTATTGTTATTGTATTAAAGCTTTGGTTTTATAATCTTGTCGGCGTTCATTGTGATTCAGGCAACCAAACAGACATTCGTCAACTATAATGGCTGTTCAAGAACAATAACTGAACGACCAGCATTCAAAACAACTCAAACAGCCAGAGCGCGTGAAGGTATATAAAGTAAGAAATTAGACAGAAGCACTCAACGGGTTTGAATGTCGCCGGAAAGAAGTATCAGAAATGCTCTTGGCGCATATATTTTGGCGGTATCCAAATCGTTTACCGTTCATGCTAGTTAGAAGTTATCCTTAAAAAAAATATATGTCTAGGTTTCTCTTTGATTTCAAATATCAGTGTATCCAGTGTGGTGATATTATTCATCATTATGAATGTAGTGATATTATTCATCACTATGAATATACTAACATCAAATCCGTTTTAAGAGAGCGAGACATAGTTATCCAGAGTGTGGGACCGATGCAAAAGATAGGGATTTCGGTTTGTTTGTTTTTCTTTATTGCTCTTTTTAAGTAGGTGCTGAAGACACCTTACACTTTTTATATCTTAGGTCTAATAAAATCATACCATGTAGGTATAAGATATATCCCTGTTTTGTTTCGGAATTCTTTAAAACACACAGGTTGCTTCAGGGCAATTTTGTGTTCAACATCCCATTCCAAAGTTTGATTTGCACCGGTTTTTCGCCTTCATAGACATTGCTCCGTGCCTAAGAGTGAGTAAGTGAGTGCTTGGGGTTTAACGTCGTACTTCACAATGTTTCAGTCATATGGCGACGAGGAGCCCTTCTGGTGTGTGCATATAGTGTATCTTCTTGTGGGAGGGCAAGTCCATGCACGCCGCCAATGTGTTCCCGCCACTGGAACATCACGCCGAAGACACCAGACATGACATTACATCCACCCAGTCACATTATACTGACACCGGGCCGTCCCTAAGAGAATTACTGACAAAGCTTTTCATCCATACCTACCTCTAATAACCATGACGGTGTCCAGGTCTTTCCCGTAGCCATTCACATTTTCCATGTAATACTCAGCCAACTTTCTCTGCATGTCGTGGTTGTTAAAATGATTGGGGTCTGGATATCCTCGTCGATGGGGATTTTCTGGAGTCTGGAAAAAATAAGATAATTCCTAAATTATTTTTGGAAACTGTCTCTCCCAGTTAAAACGTGTTTACTTATGAACACAATGTGGTATAAAATTTCGAAAAACTTCGTTCAGGACAAATTTGCGGCGAAGAGGAGAGTTTATTTCGAGCTCTTTTATCGCTAAAATAATGTCCTGATCGTACTTTGTGATCTGTCCAAAAAATGTGTGAATGTGACCGGCAGTCTTGTTTGGCATATTTCAGTTTTACAAGTGATCAGTAATGTCAGCAAAATCTGCCGAACATTTTTAACAAAATCACAGGATAGGGAGTCTACAGTATCACTTTTTCACGCTTTATGGGCGTCAAAAGAGTTCGACCTCGAAGCTCCCCTCTTCAACACCTACTGTAAATATGACCCCACTGAAACTTAACGGCATTCAAGTTTTCAGAAAATGTATGACATACGTTTTTGAAAATATCGCCATTAAGGTCTCTGTTCATCCATCGGCCACTTTCTGTACCGATGTCCTTGTTCTTAGCAATTTGCCACTGCTGATCCAAGCCATTGTGATTGTCCCATCTGTCCGACTCGAAGTGGGACCTTTTGTTCTGTGACAGGTACTCCGGATATATAGTGACCGTATAATCACTCAGAGCCGGCACAGCGACCAGTGCCGCAAGGATCGTGAACAGTATGACGACCATCTTCCACAAGCTTGATTCGTCAATGTGCCAAAGTTGAGGCATAGCGGCAGGATATATAAACACACCGTGCGATCCTAACAGGTGCAAACCTAGATGACTTATCAAACTGTTCGACATCTTGATAGATCTACCTGTGTGAGCTGTTCTCCATCGACTTGTGGAAAGGAATGACCACATTAGCAGTGCTCTTTTCTGGGTTCCTTTTCGACCTTAGTGGCTGTATCATGGTATTTGTGGGCTCATTTTTCAGCCAGGTTATCATCTTCTGTGTCAATGTTTGTTTTTTGTTGTTGCTCTAAGACATATGCATTAACGGAAATGTAAATCTTCTGTTTGATAGGTATAATGACAGTTAAACAAAAGCCTGAAGTGGGTGGTAGTCGAATGGTAAAACGCTTGCTTCATGATCGTCGGTTTTTATACTGGTCTTACACCAACATATTTCGCCACGATATGGCTGAGATATTGTCGATGTGGCGTTAAGCCAAAATCGTTCATTCATTCCACCAGTACAGTGTTGGCCTAAATATCTCTACGTCACTCGAGGGAAAGTTCGTCAGTGACTTGCCAAAGATCGGTTCTTCACCCCTGGCGCTCTTGTTTCTTCAGCCGTAAGATAACCGCCATTCTGTAAGTGCAAACTTCTCAACTGGTATGATATTAAACAAAAACTAAATAAATTAAACCTGTCACCCAACAGCACTGCTGGGGGTCCACGTCATTTCTGGTAGATCGATGGTAGATCATGATAATGAAAAAGGAGGAAAAAGTAATAGGGTAGAAAGGAAATGAACTAGATTTGAACTTGAGGCTACTAGGTATTGTTGTCAGAAGGAATATACATAGCTACAAGGGCTAGATTCCCGTTCCTACGCCAACTACAATCATTAGTTTCATGCAATCTTACACAAAGTCAGCATGTTAAGTATAGGACTTTCCAGCTCAGGCCAAAAAAAAAAAAAAAAAAAAAAAAAAAAAACCCGCGAAATTGCACGACAATCCACAGGTTTCTGGCGGAGCTTCCCACCTACCTCTGGAGAGGGAGCCGTCGGTGAGCTGTGTTTGAGCTCACAAGAACGGTATTGGTGAGATGCACCTGGCTCACTTCGCCTGGAGTGCTAACACCCTCGGCCACAGAGGCCCAGACAGCATGTAGAATGAAAAGTGAGTAGAATTATATTTCGTCATTGACAGTAGGGTGAACATACATGTATATTTGCATGTCTCCACGCGTAAGAAAAGTTAAACAAAAAATTCAGGTCAGCTTTAAATATCAGCCCCTTGAACAAAATAAATAAATACATTTCCATATTATTTTCCATTAGTATACTTATTAGCTCGAGCGTCTAGTAGAAAGGTAATCATCGATGTTTAGTATGCTTCTAGAAATAATAGGATGTCCTACTTCTCGTAATGTTTGATGTGGTGACAAGTCCCCCCATGACCTCGCATGGCCTGTCTTGTCGTGGATCACTACTGATTCTTCACGTGTACTAACATACGATAACCCATTTTGTACCTGATAATACTTTTGTCTTTTTGTGAATTTCCGTGTCAGTTTGATTGTTGTTGCTGTTGTTGTTGTTCGTAACGTAACCTATTATGCCATTGATGTTAAGTGAAAGTTGGTCTTGACAACATTATTTATTTATTTGACTGGCGTTTTACGCCGTACTCAGTAAGTTGTCACTTATACGATGGTGGCCAGTATTATGGTGAGAGAAAACCTGACAAGCTCGTGGGAAATCCACAACCATCCGCTCTTGATAACATTAACATTTTGACACAGCTTCAGGCACTGTTAAGCCACCGACTCTCATGCTTTGAAAGGAGAGTTGAACCTTACATGCCTTACGTGTAGCCTACTCAAGCCCAGTATATTAGGACTATGCGATGCTGTTTGAAGTTTTGAGTATTTGTATAAGATAAACTAATTAGCTCCTGAATCATCGTTCTGCTACCAGTGATCACCGGTACGCTTGTCATTACCATTTGTATTTTAAGTCAGAATCCTGAACCCACTTACACGAAACCCTGTTAACGTTACGAGCGTGTAGCAACCGTAACGACGTAATACCTGCAATGCTCGTTGCTATAGTATTTATGTGCTGGTAACGTTAAGAGGGCTTCGTGCAAATGGGTCCTGCTCCAGAAAGCAGCAGTCGCCTAACTTTGATGTTTCTATCATGTCTTTCCAATGTGTTGTTGTGGTGGTTACAATTAATTTGGCCGGCATTTGCTCTGCGGAGCAGAACCCATAATTGTAGTTTTATGGTGCAAATATGTTATGTTGTTCACGTGAAGATAAATCATTTCGCGCGTGTATTTATAAAATAAGTGCCTTTGGTATATTCTAGTAATTTGTGTTAGACACCAGTCATTCAAATTAATCCAAAAATGTTTTCAGATAGTATCCAGGGTTTAAACCAAAGACGCCATACAAATCAATTAGGCCTACGTAAGGTACGTGGGAGTTAAGTAATTAATTAAGAGGAAATACAAACCTATGACCTCATTCTTTGGTGTAGCACAACTTGTGTTTAAGGTGAAAAATTCTTAGTATACTTGATTAGTTTATTTAACCTTGTTTTCTCAGATGTTCATGTTACAGTTTCATACATCAGTCTAACTGGTCGGACAAATAAATGCCTGCTCTCAGCCTGTTAACCGTTTTCCCAATTGAACTCTTGCTTCCTTATTTTGGGAGCGAAGTTGACTTCTTTTTTCGATTGGGACATACAGGCTTGACCTCTCCAATCATAGCCTGGCCATCGGTTTAACCTGGAGTACATGTAGACTTTACCTCGGTATAGGGGGTGGCCTGTCACACCAATTTTTTTTTTTTTAACACGATTGATCAGTTCGCACATGTTATAATATTAATAATAATAATAATGGTATGTTGAGGAATACTGTAAGGATATCAAGAGCAGCAACCACTTAAAGTTTCCAGTGTTTCATCAGGTCTTGGAAATCCTGTTGTTGAACTGAAACTTAAAAGGCAGGATGACAAATTAACAGGTGACAATTGTTCTGACGGGGGCGGTTAATTTATTTGCTTGAATGGAGTTTTACGCCGCACTCAATAATAGTCCACTTATACGAGGGTGGCCAGCATTGTGGTGGTAGGAAAGCGGGCAGAGCCAGGGTTAAACCCATGACCATCTGCAGGTTTGCTGGCAGACCAGAAAAGCCAGCCAGAGCTGGACTTGAACTCACAGCGACCACATTTTGGGAGGCTCCCAATGGACTAGGACGCTAAATACAAGCCTGAGGGCGGTTAAAGCTAGTTCATTCTATAATTTAAATCGAATGAAAACATAAAATGATGGAAGCAATGGTAGAAAGGCCATTTAAAACACTATCTGCCGTAAGGCTGCATATTATTTTCTGGATTTTTTTTGCCAGCCTGAGCCTGGTTTGAACTCATAGCGACCACATTGGTGAGAACTACCCCTTGAGTCACATTCCTAAAGTATATATGAGCTGGATGAATCAATAATATCCAGACTTGATTAGATCAACAAACAAATTTTATTTTCATACATAACACATGCAGAGGTCTTTCCTTGAACACCGAACCACAACAGCACCATTGAAACGACGAACTCTCATACCTTCGTACAATTTCACCTGAAAAGAGTCATTCTTAGAAAAAATACTGCAATCTAGCACTTTTATAACTGTCACTCTTATTTTCAGGAGAACCAAAATATAGACAAAACAGGACAGCATGTTCAGCAACAACTCCTTTAAGTGGAAGGTAAAAGTGTATGTTTAACCGAGATTTGCCCTTCAAAGTAAGAGAACATTCAATAAAAAGTAACCATAATTAGATGGACTAATCATGCTGGGAAATACATCCATTTACAATTTTTGTTCTCACCAAATATATGCTTTAAAAATATACGATTTCTCTAATGGGCCCTGAGTACCATACTGACAATGCCATCACAATGACGTCCCATAAATTTTTCGCAAACATCAACGAATGAATCAATGTCGAAGTATCTATTTTGTATGCCTGAATATACATCAAATGAATAAAAGTCAAAAGAATTCAGTCCATAGATGATTACATGGTTGAACAAACAATGCTGTGACGTCACTGTGCTTAACACAGCCCATAAGGTACAGGAGACCCATGGTACACAAGACCCATGGTACACAAGACCCACCAGAAGACTCATACATTTGATTTCATTTCATCTTTCAAAAGTCGGAGGACATATTTTCAGGTTCAGTTTTTGTATGTTTTTCTCGTGATGATTATCTAATGCATTCCAAAACAAGCCAGGGCCATACTTAAAAATAGGTTCGTTGGGCATAACCCAACGGACTATTCAAAACAAGGCCCTTGTCAAAAGGTCATGGGGGATAAAAAGAACTGGGAACGTAAGTTAGACACAAATTTGTTAGACCATGTACAGCATCATTCTCTATAATATTTACCATAAACTTGCCTGCAGTAAGATTTTTGTCAAGAAAATATTTTTTATGATAGCCAGCCTATTAATCAGCATTTCTATAATGTTCTCTTACAGTGTATTCCATCTAAAAGCTTTAAAAAAAAAAGGTTTTAAAGTAAACATGTCAGGTTTGTGTGAAAATTTAGAGGTGTAATTTCTCAGATGGTAACAACGGCTGGCGGAGGATAGCATGCACCATGCCTGCCTTACCATATACACACACAGGTATCATTCATTAATTTACCTGAACAACAATCACAAGCTGACAAGCCTTATAAATTTTTCAATCAATCATATAAATATAAACAAAATAAAAGCTAATTAGTAACTAACAGAATACATCAAATCGCAATGTGTTAATTATACTGATTTCCACACTTAATTTACAGAATGATATCACTGAAAATGTCTCTGCATCATTTAATAAATTAAGACCATACACGTTCATATTATAACCATTGCAACTGTAGTGCTGGATACATTGGAATATGATCATATAGGAAATTGGAAACATCACAAATTCAGAAGGTTCTCTAACTCACAAAAGCAACAACACATCTTGCAAAAATCAAGATTTGCAAAAACAATTTATCAAGCTAGTCCAACATGAGACAGAAAATGTTAATTTTAATCAGTAATCACCCTCACTGATAAATCAACAAACACTTTGCTAAATTTGGCCTAAATCTCTCTAAGGACCAGCAACATGTAGATACCTCAATCCTAGTGGTTAACTTTGAACTGCATCAGTCATGTTAACTGTGAAATGGACAAAAAAAACCCAGAACAATCTGATTCTACAACATGTACACACTGGTGTTATACATGGGCATAAACTCCTTTATAAGCAACTACAACAAGTACATGTATTTCGTAGCTCTCACGCAAACTTCATGTAAAACTGTGAGAAAAAAAGTTGTAAGTCTTGAAAATTTAGGACAAAAGCCATCCAAACATAGGTAAATTCCTGGCATCTATAGAGCATCCTCATTAGGAGACAAGCCCTAAAATATTGTGCACATGATTCCGAACTTTTGATGATAAATGAACCCTCCATCATTCCATCAACCATGTTATAACAACACATGCCATATCTGGCGAAGATGTCCCCAATGTTGTATGAAGCCTTACCACACTTGACGGAGCCGATATTGTCATAATTTTTTTGTATGCATGGCACATTGTCTCACTTCTCATTTAAGTCTTCTCGGTACTTTGAAATCATGGCAGTACAACAGGCCCTCTAACTCCACCAATCCCTCGGAGTAACATACGTGTACTTCTGCCCCTGTCCCATGTACAAAAAATACAGTGTAGCATTGGGCGTTAACGGTTACTCTACTATCAGTTATTACACAGGCCTTATAGGGCATCTTGGTAACAAAATGCACAAGCCATATTTTAAGCAATCTACAAGCATGACCACATGTAGGTAGCCAGATAACCACTGAAAATTTACACCTACTCATTATTTACTGCTTCAACTGATAATTTCAGATGCATGCCACTCCAGATCAATTCAAAGTCATATAGGGTATTCTCAGTTTCCCAGCAACAAAGTTTACTTTTTAAAGTCCTCGGCTGTGTTATCCAAAGGCATTTCAATGCATTCAAAACTCCCAAAAGTACATGCCATTTACAATATATTCGTGAAATTTCCCAGCAATATTTTCAGCTCAAATAAGACATATTAAACTCTATGGCATTGTCAGGCAAGTCTTCAATCTTAACCGTAATATGTGACTTTTGTGTGTACTTCTAAAATACCTTTAAAAAAAAATCATTATGGAGTGCACCAATTATCCAGAACAGCAATCTAAGCATCCTGTCAACATAAACAGTTCACTATCAATTTGAATCTTTATTTTCCTCTCTGAAGCTTGAATGACAAGCTGCCCATATCACCATATTAAAGCAAATCCTGTAGTCTGTCTGAAGTTTTATACATTCCAAAAACTTTCCAGTGAAGTCCCATGGTTACTATAAGTGTGAGCCACATGATGAAGTCGCTCACAAAGTTCCACCATATTAGACTTCTGTAACATAACAAGGAAGTGCACCGTGGCTATTACACATGACCACCACAAACTGAAGTTCCTCACAAAGTTCCATCCCTTTAAGGACTGTGCGACAGTCTTCATTCAACCAGAGTCTGCCATAATCATAAAACTTCACATCAGCCAGGTGCAAAAGTACCGGAAACTCATGATTTGAACGACTTTTACATGTAGCCCAACTTGAGATGGAATTTCCCAGCTCCTTTGAATGTTCAGTCATTGTCACGCTCGCCTAATTAAACAGTCCAAATCCTTGGGGTGTTGGTTTCAAATGGCCTATGGCTGGGTAGAAGCGCATCCCCAGGATGGCAGCACACAGATGGGGTGGAGAACCATTCTGTACCCCTAGGGCTTCCCTCAGATATCCCTTGGATCTGTCATAATTCCCAGTGTTAAAGGGCCATGAAGTGCTGAGCCATTAGAGATGCTGGGGGTGCTTCTGTCCTGTAAGTCTGAGAGATTCACAGCAGCCTATTTTCTGTCTTTCTATGAAATCAAGTGTACTTCACTGTTTACGGGACAGTGCTCTAGTCAAGTGTACTTCACTGTTTACGGAACAGTGTTCTAGTCAAATGTACTTCACTGTTTACAGGACAGTGTTCTAGTCAAATGTACTTCACTGTTTACAGGACAGTGTTCTAGTCAAATGTACTTCACTGTTTACAGGACAGTGTTCTAGTCAAATGTACTTCACTGTTTACAGGACAGTGTTCTAGTCAAATGTACTTCACTGTTTACGTGAAAGTGTCCAAGTCAAGTGTGCTTCAATGTTTACACAACATTGTCTAAATGGTAAAAGTTTTCCACTGTCTAGGGAGCACACTTGTAAGACTCCTCTACAAAGGTCAGTTAGAGTAAACCACTGCTGTACCATTATTAAAGAACTGCCAACCTGCAGGGTTAGTAACACTGAACAACTGCCAACCTGCAGGGTTAGCAACACAAAACAACACCCATGTGGTTGTAGCATAATTCAGACACCACCACAGCTGTTCCCTTAAATTTGAAACATGCTTTGAAACATGCAAATGAACTCCTCTGCTCTCCTCGGTAACAGACCCTCCTCCTTCCCAAATATGGAATTCCTTGCAAAACATGAGCAGCAAATCTGATCAGGGTTCACATCCCTATTAGCAAGACATCAACAATGAGTGATGGATGACAGGCCACTGAAGGCCCGCCCACTACTTCACATGCTCCTCCTCCTCAGTTTGGTCAGGTGATTCTAGCTCCTCCTACTATTCGTCATGGCTCATCCAGCCAGCTGAGGGTCTCTCTTCAGGTGATGTTGGCCCACTTGAGAAAGGAAGGGACGTCCTTGACTGGTACATTTCTGGTGTGAGCCTTGAGGCGGAGATTACGGTCATCAGTCAACAAAACCACATCCCTCTGTAACTTGATTGGACTATCTAAAACAGTAAACAAACAAACATGCTGAAACTACTTGTTTAATAGCTGGGAAGTTTTCCCGCCAAAAAGTAATTCAGGTCAAAGCTGTGAGGTCTGTTGTTCATTCCTGCATTTCCGATGACATTTTGGCACAGACGCATGTTCCAGGATCTTTCAGAGCAATAGTACAGGTAAGTGATGAAATCCCATGACCTTTCAGTTTGTTACCTTGAAAATTGGCATGATTTTTCTAGAATCATCTCCATGATTATTTTTTTCATGATCCTTTCAGCAATAACTGGGCAAAGAAATTCTACCCTACAACTATCAGTTGCTTAAAGCAATACTGAAAAATAGCTTTAACTAACCTCCACCAGTCCCTTCGCTTTTTCTACAGCTCTTTATGACATCATCAAACTGGGCAGCCAATCTCAAGACTGAAATCCCCACCCTCAGGTACACAAATTCCCATATAGATGCACCTTAATTGTTCATATTTTTGTGACATTTGGTCCAAATGTTTTAGAGAATACAAATGTACTTGCAACAGGAACATATGTACATACATTCCTGGTCTCTCGTATGGTTCACTTGTCTAATGAGCCACATACTCATATCCTTACTTTTCCAAAAATCTGAA
This sequence comes from Acanthopleura granulata, assembly GCA_016165875.1. Classification (NCBI taxonomy): domain Eukaryota; kingdom Metazoa; phylum Mollusca; class Polyplacophora; order Chitonida; family Chitonidae; genus Acanthopleura; species Acanthopleura granulata. The sequence continues at coordinate 5,588,290 of JABBOT010000009.1, read as the reverse complement.
AGAGAAATGCAATTTCTTGCTTTCTGCAGTACTAATGACTGTCTCAAAAACTACAACAGTTGAGGTACAAGGATTTCAGCCAGCCTACAGCTTACTGTACAATGACCACTGTCTTACCTCTAGATTTGGGCATGAAGTCTCTGGCTACATCTCTGCAGTAATGGAGACAGCAAGACAGGATCAAATCATCATTGACACCCTGAAATACAACATCACGATGATATGAAGGACTCCATAGTTTCCAACTGCTTGATCCTACAGTAGATTAGTACCTTCATCACAGCTGACTTCATACACATATAGATATAGTAAGAAGGCATACAAAGTTGTATTTCAATTTCCAATCTTGATACTAGGTATTTACAATGCATTCACGAAATTGTATACATTTGCATTCATATGAAATTATCAATAATTTACTATCATACTCTCCATTTCACAATACAATGCATCATGAAAGCAAAAGAATTACATTACTGTCCTTAATATACTCACACTGCCATCCGTTTCTTCACTGCGGAACGATATTGTCTCCAAGGTTGAGCCTTTTGAGGTGAGAGCCCGGAGGTGGGGGTTACGCTTCTCAAACTCATTCTCCAGCAGCTGGACAGCCTGTTTGGCATGGTTACTCACAAATGTCATGTGTTGTTGGTAGGCCACATCGTAGGGGTGCCCTCGGAGGCCTCCTTTAGTCAACCCATCCAGCTCATTGATAACTGGAACGGTGAATTGCAAAATTCATGAAAAGCTGAAACAGGTAGATGGCTTTTTGTTGATTTACTGCAATTACCAAAACACAACAAAAAAATCCACCTGCTCAGGAAAGGAGGTGTAAAAAAAAAAAAAACCAGATTTTTTAACTGCAACAAGCAGCTCTTATAAGTCACTTTGTCTGGTAGTGATTCACTCAATTTCCATGTACAAAATTATCTTGCAATACCAAATAACAATAAAACTAATATCATGAAACAATGTTAAGATCATTAAATTTTCTCTATATATTCAAACATTCACTAAACCGAAGATATTTACTGAGGGGACTAGCATGCTAGCTGGTGCAATGATCAAGAGGCCTCTCACCAATGCAGTTGTTGTGAGTTCAAGCCCAGCTCATCCTGGCTTCCTCTCCGGCCATACGCCCGGTTTCTTGCCAATGTAATGCTAGGTGCATTGGTATAAGTGAAATATTCTTGAGTAAGGTGTAAAACACTAATAAAATTTATTTATTTTGTTTATTTCTTTGATTGGGGTTTTGTGTCATACTCAAGAATATTTCATTTATACAGTGGCGGCCAGCACTATGGTGGGAGGAAACCCATGACTATCCACAGGTTGCTAGCCAATAAAATACATAAATATATAAACAAGTAGTACAAGTCAGAACAGGCCAGCCCTTACCGACCAACGGCACAACGAGGGTGAACTTTTTGCTGGTGAGGAGTTTCTTAAGTTCGGTCAGATAGTTGATGAAGCAGTTAGTGTCTGGGATGAGGAACACAGGGCAGACCTGCAGCTCTATGGTACGGTGACGGTGCTTCTCCAGGATCGCCTAAAACACAAAGGTCGTGCCTCTTTGTACAGGAGACTTTAGAAATCTGACATGTGAACACGTACATATGCCCTTATTCTTCCCACTTTTAGATCCGCTGATCCACCCTTTGTAGCTATAAACATAAATGTAATCTTTACAGGGATACAGAGTTTCTCTTTTCTCCCATGGTTAGTCCATCTTTGGCCAAGATATTTATATCTTCACTTTTTCAAAACAACCGGAGGGAATGGTAATATTTTGCTTTCAGCAGGACTCATATCTGTCTCAATAATTAGAAGAATTAAGGTAACTACCATCTGTCTGAAAATAGATTTGGAACTTCAAGATATGCATGTCACTGCAGTGTGAATAACAAACAATTCCAAGTTTGCCTTTCACAATTACGACAGAAACACACAGGACTGTCATATATTATTATGTCAAGTCTTCATAAATGTATTAAAGTGAAGCAGTTCTTTAAATACAATGTTGATTTGAAAAATCATTATATCCTCAAAAAAGGGTTAACTATTAAAAGTTTAAGGTCATATGAATTTACCCCTACAAGTTTCCGTTTTGCTGTGAACAAAAAGTGAACTAAGTTTATACTTCTAAGTGAAGTATTTCTGTAGATATAGTGGCAACGACAATTAACCTGTAACAGGCGCAGAAATTTATTTTTGTAACAACAGTAATGAGAAGATCAAATGTAGGACTTAAGAATTTGATAGGTGAGATTCCATGGCAGGTCCCTCAACTATAACAATCAAGATTCCCCTCCTTCTTCTACACTCTCCCAATCCCACTCCTTCACCTCTCCATTCTCCTTCTGTTTGGCCTGTTCCTGTACCCACCTGTCCAGCTCTTGTTTCTTTGCCCTCAGTTCTCTCACCCTGTGTTCTCCTTCCTCTACACTCTCCCATCCCCATTCACTCACCTCTACATTCTCCTTCTGTTTGGCCTGCTCCTGCACCTGTCTCTCCAGTTCCTCTTTCTTTGCCCTCAGTTCTCTCACCCTGTGTTCTCCTTCCTCTACACTCTCCCAATCCCATTCCTTCACCTCTACATTCTCCTTCTGCTTGGCCTGTTCCTGTACCCACCTCTCCAGCTCTTGTTTCTTTGCCCTCAGTTCTCTCACCCTGTGTTCTCCTTCCTCTACACTCTCCCATCCCCATTCACTCACCTCTACATTCTCCTTCTGTTTGGCCTGTTCCTGCACCTGCCTCTCCAGCTCTTGTTTCTTTGCCCTCAGTTCTCACACCCTGTGTTCCCCTTCCTCTACACTCTCCCATCCCCATTCACTCACCTCTACATTCTCCTTCTGTTTGGCCTGTTCCTGTACCTGCCTCTCCAGCTCTTGTTTCTTTGCCCTCAGTTCTCTCACCCTGTGTTCTCCTTCCTCTACACTCTCCCGTCCCCATTCACTCACCTCTACATTCTCCTTCTGCTTGGCCTGTTCCTGCACCTGCCTCTCCAGCTCTTGTTTCTTTGCCCTCAGTCCTCTCACCCTGTGTTCTTCTTCCTCTACACCCTCCCATCCCCATTCACTCACCTCTACATTCTCTTTCTGCTTGGCCTGTTCCTGCACCTGCCTCTCCAGCTCTTTTTTCTTTCCCCTCAGTCCTCTCACCCTGTGTTCTCCTTCCTCTACACTCTCCCATCCCCATTCACTCACCTCTACATTCTCCTTCTGTTTGGCCTGTTCCTGTACCTGCCTCTCCAGCTCTTGTTTCTTTGCCCTCAGTTCTCTCACCCTGTGTTCTCCTTCCTCTACACTCTCCCATCCCCATTCACTCACCTCCACATTCTCCTTCTGTTTGGCCTGTTCCTGCACCCACCTCTCCAGCTCTTGTTTCTTTGCCCTCAGTTCTCTCACCCTGTGTTCTCCTTCCTCTACACTCTCCCATCCCCGTTCCCTCACATCTACATTCTCCTTCTGTCTGACCTGCTCCTGTACCTGCCTCTCCAGCTCTTGTTTCTTTGCCCTCAGTTCTCTCACCCTGTGTTCTCCTTTCTCTCCAATCTCCCATCCCCGTTCCCTCACCTCTACATTCTCCTTCTGTTTGGCCTGTTCCTGCACCCACCTCTCCAGCTCTTCTCTCTTTGCCGTCAGTTCTCTCACCCTGTGTTCTCCTTTCTCTCCAATCTCCCATCCCCATTCACTCACCTCTACATTCTCCTTCTGTTTGGCCTGTTCCTGTACCTGCCTCTCCAGCTCTTGTTTCTTTGCCCTCAGTTCTCTCACCCTGTGTTCTCCTTCCTCTCCACTCTCCCATCCCCATTCACTCACCTCCACATTCTCCTTCTGTTTGGCCTGTTCCTGTACCCGCCTCTCCAGCTCTTGTTTCTTTGCCCTCAGTTCTCTCACCCTGTGTTCTCCTTCCTCTCCAATCTCCCATCCCCATTCCCTCACCTCTAAATTCTCCTTCTATCTGGCCTGCTCCTGTACCTGCTTCTCCAGCTCTTGTTTCTTTGCCCTCAGTTCTCTCACTCTGTGTTCTCCTTCCTCTCCAATCTCCCATCCCCGTTCCCTCACCTCTACATTCTCCTTCTGTTTGGCCTGTTCCTGCACCTGTCTCTCCAGTTCCTCTTTCTTTGCCCTCAGTTCTCTCACCCTGTGTTCTCCTTCCTCTCCACTCTCCCATCCCCGTTCCCTCACCTCTATATTCTCCTTCTGTTTGGCCTGTTCCTGCACCCGTCTCTCCAGTTCCTCTTTCTTTGCCCTCAGTTCTCTCACCCTGTGTTCTCCTTTCTCTCCAATCTCCCATCCCCGTTCCCTCACCTCTACATTCCCCTTCTGTTTGGCCTGTTCCTGCACCTGCCTCTCCAGCTCTTGTTTCTTTGCTCTCAGTTCTCTCACTCTGTGTTCTCCTTCCTCTACACTCTCCCATCCCCATTCCCTCACCTCTACATTCTCCTTCTGTTTGGCCTGCTCCTGTACCCGCCTCTCCAGCTGCTCTTTCTTTGCCCTCAGTTCTCTCACTCTGTGTTCTCCTTCCTCTACACTCTCCCATCCCCGTTCCCTCACATCTACATTCTCCTTCTGTCTGACCTGCTCCTGTACCTGCCTCTCCAGCTCTTGTTTCTTTGCTCTCAGTTCTCTCATTCTGTGTTCTCCTTCCTCTCCACTCTCCCATCCCCGTTCCCTCACCTCTACATTCTCCTTCTGTTTGGCCTGCTCCTGTACCCGCCTCTCCAGCTCTTGTTTCTTTGCCCTCAGTTCTCTCACCCTGTGTTCTCCTTCCTCTACACTCTCCCATCCCCGTTCCCTCACCTCTACATTCTCCTTCTGTTTGGCCTGTTCCTGCACCCGTCTCTCCAGTTCCTCTTTCTTTGCCCTCAGTTCTCTCATCCTGTGTTCTCCTTCCTCTTCACTCTCCCATCCCCGTTCCCTCACCTCTACATTCTCCTTCTGTTTGGCCTGTTCCTGCAACCGTCTCTCCAGTTCCTCTTTCTTTGCCCTCAGTTCTCTCACCCTGTGTTATCCTTCCTCTACACTCTCCCATCCCCATTCACTCACCTCTACATTCTCCTTCTGTTTGGCCTGTTCCTGCACCCGTCTCTCCAGTTCCTCTTTCTTTGCCCTCAGTTCTCTCACCCTGTGTTCTCCTTCCTCTACACTCTCCCATCCCCGTTCCCTCACCTCTACATTCTCCTTCTGTTTGGCCTGCTCCTGTACCCGCCTCTCCAGCTCTTGTTTCTTTGCCCTCAGTTCTCTCACCCTGTGTTCTCCTTCCTCTACACTCTCCCATCCCCGTTCCCTCACCTCTACATTCTCCTTCTGGCCTGCTCCTGGCCTGCTGCTCCTGCCATCACCTCTGTGTTCTCCTTCCTCTACACTCTCCAGTTCCCTCACATCTACATTCTCTTCTGTCTTTCTTTGCCCTCAGTTCTCTCAGTTCTCTCATTCTGTGTTCTCCTTCCTCTCCACTCTCCCATCCCCATTCCCTCACCTCTACATTCTCCTTCTGTTTGGCCTGCTCCTGTACCTGCCTCTCCAGCTCCTCTTTCTTTGCCCTCAGTTCTCTCACTCTGTGTTCTCCTTCCTCTCCACTCTCCCATCCCCGTTCCCTCACCTCTACATTCTCCTTCTGTTTGGCCTGTTCCTGCAACCCGTCTCTCCAGCTCTTGTTTCTTTGCCCTCAGTTCTCTCACCCTGTGTTCTCCTTCCTCTACACTCTCCCATCCCCATTCCCTCACCTCTACATTCTCCTTCTGTTTGGCCTGTTCCTGTACCTGCCTCTCCAGCTCTTGTTTCTTTGCCCTCAGTTCTCTCACCCTGTGTTCTCCTTCCTCTACACTCTCCCATCCCCTTCACCTCTACATTCTCCTTCTGTTTGGCCTGTTCCTGCACCCGTCTCTCCAGTTCCTCTTTCTTTGCCCTCAGTTCTCTCATCTCCACTCTCCCATCCCCATCACCTCTACATTCTCCTTGGCCTGTTCCTGGCTCTGTTCCTCAGTTCTCTCACCCTGTGTTCTCCTTCCTCTCTCTCCCAGTCTACATTCTCCTTTGGCCTTCCTGCACCCCCTCAGTTCTCTCACCCTGTGTTCTCCTTCCTCTACACTCTCCCATCCCCGTTCCCTCACCTCTACATTCTCCTTCTGTCTGACCTGTTCCTGTACCTGCCTCTGCAGCTCTTGTTTCTTTGCCCTCAGTTCTCTCACCCTGTGTTCTCCTTCCTCTACACTCTCCCATCCCCATTCCCTCACCTCTACATTCTCCTTCTGTCTGGCCTGTTCCTGTACCTGCCTCTCCAGCTCTTGTTTCTTTGCCCTCAGTTCTCTCACTCTGTGTTCTCCTTCCTCTCCACTCTCCCATCCCCATTCACTCACCTCTACATTCTCCTTCTGTTTGGCCTACTCCTGCACCCACCTCTGCAGCTCTTGTTTCTTTGCCCTCAGTTCTCTCACCCTGTGTTCTCCTTCTTCTCCACTCTCCCATCTCCATTCACTCACCTCTACATTCTCCTTCTGTTTGGCCTGCTCCTGTACCCGCCTCTCCAGCTCTTGTTTCTTTGCCCTCAGTTCTCTCACCCTGTGTTCTCCTTCCTCTACACTCTCCCATCCCCGTTCCCTCACCTCTACATTCTCCTTCTGTTTGGCCTGTTCCTGCACCCGTCTCTCCAGTTCCTCTTTCTTTGCCCTCAGTTCTCTCACTCTGTGTTCTCCTTCCTCTCCACTCTCCCATCCCCATTCACTCACCTCTACATTCTCCTTCTGTTTGGCCTGTTCCTGTACCTGCCTCTGCAGCTCTTGTTTCTTTCCCCTCAGTTCTCTCACTCTGTGTTCTCCTTCCTCTCCACTCTCCCATCCCCATTCACTCACCTCTACATTCTCCTTCTGTTTGGCCTACTCCTGCACCCACCTCTGCAGCTCTTGTTTCTTTGCCCTCAGTTCTCTCACCCTGTGTTCTCCTTCCTCTACACTCTCCCATCCCCATTCACTCACCTCTACATTCTCCTTCTGTTTGGCCTGTTCCTGTACCCGTCTCTCCAGTTCCTCTTTCCTTGCTCTCAGTTCTCTCACCCTGTGTTCTCCTTCCTCTACACTCTCCCATCCCCATTCACTCACCTCTACATTCTCCTTCTGTTTGGCCTGTTCCTGCACCCGTCTCTCCAGTTCCTCTTTCTTTGCCCTCAGTTCTCTCACCCTGTGTTCGCCTTCCTCTCCACTCTCCCATCCCCATTCCCTCACCTCTACATTCTCCTTGTGTTTGGCCTGTTCCTGCACCCGTCTCTCCAGTTCCTCTTTCTTTGCCCTCAGTTCTCTCACCCTGTGTTCTCCTTCCTCTACACTCTCCCATCCCCGTTCCCTCACCTCTACATTCTCCTTGTGTTTGGCCTGTTCCTGCACCCGTCTCTCCAGTTCCTCTTTCTTTGCTCTCAGTTCTCTCACTCTGTGTTCTCCTTCCTCTCCACTCTCCCATCCCCATTCACTCACCTCTACATTCTCCTTCTGTTTGGCCTGTTCCTGCACCCGCCTCTCCAGCTCTTGTTTCTTTGCCCTCAGTTCTCTCACCCTGTGTTCTCCTTCCTCTACACTCTCCCATCCCCATTCCCTCACCTCTACATTCTCCTTCTGTTTGGCCTGTTCCTGTACCCGTCTCTCCAGTTCCTCTTTCCTTGCTCTCAGTTCTCTCACCCTGTGTTCTCCTTCCTCTACACTCTCCCATCCCCATTCACTCACCTCTACATTCTCCTTCTGTTTGGCCTGTTCCTGCACCCGTCTCTCCAGTTCCTCTTTCTTTGCCCTCAGTTCTCTCACCCTGTGTTCTCCTTTCTCTCCAATCTCCCATCCCCGTTCCCTCACCTCTACATTCCCCTTCTGTTTGGCCTGTTCCTGCACCTGCCTCTCCAGCTCTTGTTTCTTTGCTCTCAGTTCTCTCACTCTGTGTTCTCCTTCCTCTCCACTCTCCCATCCCCATTCACTCACCTCTACATTCTCCTTCTGTTTGGCCTGTTCCTGCACCCGCCTCTCCAGCTCTTGTTTCTTTGCCCTCAGTTCTCTCACTCTGTGTTCTCCTTCCTCCCCGCTCTCTATTTCTTCCTCACTTTCAATGATGACGTCATCATCCTAAACAATCAGAATGAAATTGACCTCAAAGAAATTTCATTAAAGGTAGAAAATTCGTTCATGTCACAGCTAAAATCAGAAATTCACATGCTGCGTTTGATTTCCTTCAAAACAAAAAAGAGTATCGGTAAATGCCACAAGAATTACACATACTTGTAAATGCAGTTTTCCAATTTTACTTAAAACCATATAATGGATAGTAATTTTCAGTAGGCTGAAAGAAATGATACAGCAGCATGAAGAAGTCAGTGTGATACTTTCAGCGTGTTTTGTAAAGAGATACATGTACTTCATTTAAAATGTTCGGTTAATACTTTTTACATGGTATTGTTGACAGAGTGTCCAACCCCAAAATTCTCCTTACTGAACATGCATCAGTGAGTTTTCGATGTCATGACATGAGATAGAAAAGATATAACGCCGTTCATGAGTGACTTACCTCCGACATATCTATGTCTTTTGACTCAGTCTCCTGCTCGCTGTACTCCACAGAGGGCACCACTGAATAATACTCCCTTGTCTCCACGCTGTACGCCAGCATTGGGGGCTCAATCCCGCACAGGTAGTCCCCAAACGTCTGGAGTTTCTGGATTCTCAAACAGTCCTTGGCAATATGCTAGCACAAAGAGAACAGAGAACAAGACATAAACAGAAATAACAACATCTCATCAATATTTTGTGCACAAGCCCTGTACATTTAGAGAAATCAGTTTTCAGGCTACAGTGAAAATTGCCAACTATGGCTCTACAGCAACATGTACAATGTATACATTATAAAATGTTGCTTAAACATTCAGTTGTTTCTATTTGTACCTTAATTCTATACATATATATATTGCTTAAAAATGTTTCTATAAAAACTTATCGGATGATGGTCAATTCCATGGTTACAGGACACCAAGATGGCCCAGACAAGCTCTACTATGCTTGTACACATACATGTAATCACCGGTGAAAACTGACTGCATATTGGCCAGTAAGGATAGGTCTTCCATAATGCGAATGAGGGAATTCACCACTCCCTACAATCCTACATGTCAACTTTTCTAGTGATGGAATAACAAGCATGTTATCTACTCAGCCATAACTAACCCTCATTATTTTATTAGTGTTTTACGCCATCGTCAGGCATATTTCACATATCCGACAGCCGCCAGCAATACGGTGGGAAGAAACCCCCCTCACCGGCTTCATATCCTATATGAAGTCTACACAGGAACGTGTATATATTCATTCGATTTCCTGACATCTACATGTAGTCTGCTATTTTAGCCAATTTTGATGTAACTGTAACACAAACACACGGTTTCACATCTAATGAAGAACATATACAAAAACTTTCAGCACTACCAAAAAAATAACAGTAATTTTTCGAAGTCTTAAAGACTGGCTGAATTAGGGTGCCTACCTTCTCCACAGTGGCATGGACGAATACGGGCTCTGAGGGTGCACTCAAGAGGGGTACAAAGCCAGCCAGGGCATTGTCTTCCTCCAGTATCACAGGGTCACAGCCTGATGTGCACCAAAAACATCATACATTGATGAATCCACACATACATCCTTGAACAAAGGCCATATTATCCAGTTTACATGCAACGGGTCTAAATATGATAACGGGTTACAACCTCTTAAGTGATTTATTTATGGCGCCTGTCATTTGTTGGCAGTCAATGGAAGAGCCAGGGCCACTCTGATATAAAGGGTGTTCAAACTTTGAAGGCGTTCCAAGTAAAGTGTAATCTCTCCAGATTTGTGCAGTTTGTTTCTGGTAAAACATAAGCTACGACATGATGCACACATACAAAATAATCACCACAGGCTTACTGTGATAACTCTTAGTTTCAGTTCAAAAACCTTTGCAGTTCACCGGTAATTCTGATCTGGATGTTTGGTATTAAAAGAAACTAACAGACCCAAACGTTACCTGTATCTCACATTTTCTGCCCTTTTTTGCCTTTCACGTTTACCTTCTTTCTTGTCCTTGTACAACTTCACATGAGTGATGTCCACTTCCTTCAGTACATTAAACATCTCTGCCACTTCTTTCCACACGTCAATCTTGATACTGTAAAAGTCGAGCAAACATCAACACATGTATAACAAAACCCTTCACAATATATATATATATATATAATGATGATAACAACATTTCCTGTTATACGTAAAAAAAAATGAATGATCCATATGAAAAAGTATCTTTGTAGCCTGCTGGAGGTCTGCCTGTAGTGAACCTCTTGAATGGTAGTAGCCTGGCCAGCAAAGGCACATTTTAAAAGTCAAATGTTAAATGTCATTTGGATATTTGGATACATGTCATTCCAAATTTTGGATAAATAGCATTCCAAAATCTTTCTAAATCTGACTGACTGACTGACCAACCGTACCTCACATAAATTCTATTTGACTTCTTTTGAATCCTCTTTTCAATTAACATTTACTTGTGAATCTACCAAGAAACAAGAAAATAGTAACCTTCAACTGAGCAGCCAATGCTCTATTTGATACCCATTTTTGTTCCTTGGCTTATGCAATATGAAAGTGGGATGCTAATTTTCAAGTTGTGGGAAGATCCACCAGCAACCTGTGGACGGTCGTAGATTTCCCTCTGGCTCTGCTCAGTTTCTTCCCACCATAATCCTGGCCACTGTCATGTAAGTGAGATATTTTGAGTACAGCATAAAACACCAATGAAATAATTCAAACCTATCATTTTCAAGGGGCCAACAAAGAAATATTAGAGAATTTCATGCCGAAAATGTCTTCTTTTTTTTTTTTTTTCGCTCTCTCAAGAACAACCCTGACCTTGTCTCTGGATCGTTGACAGATGGTTCAGGGTTCCACAGGGTGGGGTGACACAGCATCCAGTCACTCCAAACCTTGATACTCGGCACCAGCTCGTGGAGGTCGTCGTTGAAGAGCCGGCTGGGGTAGTCCTTGGTCTCCATGTGCGTCCGTAGCAGGGCCGTGAACTGTGAGGCCAGCAGGGCAAACATCTCCAGCCCCTGCTGTACAGCGTGCTCTTGTAACAGCGACCGACAGTTTGTGTCTATTCTCTCACCTAAAATACAGAATGTACCACGAAAGCTTGAAAACGAAGCACTCAAAGGACAAACATATGTGCCTGACAGAAGGTTGTGCAAATTCTCAAATTACCTCCCTTTAACATACATGTATTTCCATATATAATAGTAAAATTTACCATCAATTCAAACCACTGCAGCATGTTGTTGGCATTACAGCAGATCTATGGAACATCCAGGGAATGAGGCTGGCCCCATTCAGAGATTGCATCTGCTGCATAAATGATGTCAAAAAGTTAACTGATGTCAACATCTATATGTGTGACAAACCTCAAAGCACTACCACCATGTTGAATAATCTTCTGTACAGACATTAACACATGCTTCTGCCTTGATGCCTTGGCTTACGATTCCACATGGTGGCATGTGTGTTAAAACATGGAAAAACGTTTTGGTTATCTTGACACAAGTGTACACTATATGTACGCTCATGTAAGTATATGTGTAAAAGAGATGGGTGGTCTATTGCTGAGTGTGCAGATTGTCTGGAATCACCATTTTGAGGTGCACCCAGTGAAACAATCTGTCTGTGTGTTTGAGATTTACAGTGCATTTAATAACAGTCTTTAATTATTAAAGTCTACATATCTAAACAAAACAATGGTCAAAAGTGTGTGGAAATACAGGGGGAGGGGGTGGGGCATTATATTGTGATTAGGAAAAAGATGATAGAAATTCAAACATTATTTTGTTACTAGTACGTTTCAGGGGCTTTTCTTGCCACTTTCTCGTTGTGGTAACCATAATGAGAAATATCAGAAAATGGAGTTTTAGACAAATTTTGTATTGAGTTCTCATGAAATAAATTGAGTTTTTGATAGCTTCTGTTATAGTGATGGCTAGAAAACCCCCCCATGTTTAAATCAAATTTCACTGTCCTGGTATTAGAAAGTACATTATCAAATGACTCCCGAACTCTTCAACCCCGCCCCCCCCAATCTCTTCCCTGTTCCACCAAGACAAAGAGTCCTTCAAACAGTTCCAGGAGCTACTCAGTGCTGACCTTTGAGAGCTGTGTTGTCCACAGCAAACATGTTCATGGCCATGAGCTGCACCAGCCTGTTGTTAGAGATGATGGTGGGCCTGCGAGCCAGGACGGCCTGAAACTCACGCATCAGTAAGCCACACACCTCATCAAACCTCTCCATCCTGTCAACATAACAGCAAAGTTACCAATGCAGGCAAGTGTCTTCAGTGCTGAATCACTCGACAGTTTGTCACTTCATATTTTCAAGTTGTCATTTCTTAAAAAATAGACATACATAGAGCCATTTTAGTTCTGGAAAACATGTGGGCCCCCAAACTGCTATGTTTCCAAAGTATTCAAGTTGTTTTAAAAGTAACATGTAAATTGAAAAGAAATAAGATGGTTTACCAATAAAAATGTTCAGTTATGCAAATATCCGTCATTCATATACCTGAACGCCCTCAGAAAGCAACACTGAGACTTGCATTTTATGAATTTATCAATGCACAGTCATGCTGTATTTAGGAAGTTTAAGGATCAAAACCTTCAAGATTTTTCCAGATATGCCCCTGGTACAGGACTGACTTGTGTAAATACATCAATCCTGGACTAAACAGTCATTGTATGGTACTACTGAAGCAAAGCACACCCAAAATATTATGAATAAAAGGACAATTTTAGAAGTTTTAACATTGCAACAAATCCTCAGGTGTGCATGCATTTGACCATTTTAAAAATTTTTATAACACCAGCTTCGTACGCCCAAAATTAAGTCAGGTATTAAAATCTCTCTGGTTTCCATGCTTTCCAAACCCTTCCCTCTCAGATGTACCAGTCAGAACGGGTGTCAGCGATGGCTACTTCAGCTGACAATTTCTTACACACACTGTACATATATCACTCAGGAAGCAACAGGCGGTCGAACCTACCCAATTTTGGTGAACAGCTTTCCATGGGCATTCAGAAAACTTAGAGATAACCTTTTGTTGAGCTGAAATAGAGCAATCAAGATGTCATTTCGGGTACAAGATTTATTTATCTGATTGGTGTTTTATGCCTGCAATCAACAACATTTCACTTATAAGAGGGCTGACCTTCCCACACAGTGTACAAGAAAAAATAAACAAGCAATAGTGTCATACAATTAATCAACGTTAACAGGTCCTTTCTACATCATTTTGGTACGAAGAGTCTCCGTTACTGTAAAGAGTACAATGTCAATGTTATGAACGGTGCCGTGTACTGTGTGTGTGAGGAATAACACATGTTGTCAGCCTCCCACATAGATGTATGTACATTCTTAGCTCATACTTTTGCTTTGTAAATGTCAACCATAGAAGCATTAGTCATATATACAGTTCTTTGGTTGAATCCAGCTCTCTTGAAATAGAGACAGAGGATTTTCTGCATTCAATCCACACCTGTAGCTGCCAGTTAAATGTTCTGCATCCTCAACTCAGTTTCATACCTCTGGAGGTAAACTCACCTCCACAGCTGTCAACTCACCTCCAGAGCTGTCAACTCACCTCCACAGCTGTCATCTGGTTGAGATCCTCCTCGTAGTTCTCCTCCACCTGCCCCGCTTCGCTGTGGCCGTCCGCTGAGATCCAGATCTCGATACGGGGACCCTCCTTCTCTCGCCGCCGCCTCCACTTCTTCAACTTTTCCTTCTCTTCGTGGCGTTTCTGTTCTGTTGCCTCCGCCTGACAAATCAGAAACAACTATTAAACTTTCCAAGAATCTCCACAAGAGTTCGGTAAATATTTCTACAAAAAAAAGAAAACCTAGGCATCAGTGTAGCAAGTTAGTACGCCCAGTAAAATTCTCAGTTGCATGGGCCTACTTGTACATCACATGCACGCGTTAATAAGTCTGCCGGCTCACCAGACTCTGATCTGATAAAGGTGCCCGGTTCAACGTCTTTAACAAGACCTCACAGCTAAGCTGGTTTAGGTATACTTACACCTGTTTAGTATTCCTTGGTTTCACACAGGTGATATTTAAACCAGCTTAACTTTTCTGACCCTGGAGTCCGATAATGTCATATCCAGGGCATTTAATCCACTTTCCGCTCACATGGAAAAATTTGAGCAACAAACCCGTATCAAGCCACATACGAACATGGCACATTTAAACCGGTCTAAATATCCCCGCTTCGTGTTTACAAGGCAGACTTCAGCTGGCTTTGTGTTCACACGGCAGACTTCAGGCGGCTTGTGTTCACACGGCAGAATTCAGGCGGCTTTGTGTTTACAAGGCAGACTTCAGCTGGCTTTGTGTTCACACGGCAGACTTCAGGCGGCTTGTGTTCACACGGCAGAATTCAGGCGGCTTTGTGTTTACAAGGCAGACATCAGGTGGCTTTGTGTTCACACGGCACACATCAGTCGGCTTTGTGTTCACACGGCAGACAACAGCCGGCTTTGTGTTCACACGGCAGACAACAGGCGGCTTTGTGTTCACACGGCAGACAACAGCCGGCTTTGTGTTCACACGGCAGACATCAGCCGGCTTTGTGTTCACACGGCAGACATCAGCCGGCTTTGTGTTCACACGGCAGACAACAGCCGGCTTTGTGTTCACACGGCAGACAACAGCCGGCCTTGTGTTCACACGGCAGACAACAGCCGGCCTTGTGTTCACACGGCACGGCAGACATCAGCCGGCTTTGTGTTCACACGGCAGACAACAGCCGGCTTTGTGTTCACACGGCAGACATCAGCCGGCTTTGTGTTCACACGGCAGACTTCAGGCGGCTTTGTGTTCACACGGCAGACAACAGCCGGCTTTGTGTTCACACGGCAGACATCAGCCGGCTTTGTGTTCACACGGCAGACAACAGCCGGCTTTGTGTTCACACGGCAGACAACAGCCGGCTTTGTGTTCACACGGCAGACAACAGCCGGCTTTGTGTTCACACGGCAGACATCAGGCGGCTTTGTGTTCACACGGCAGACAACAGCCGGCTTTGTGTTCACACGGCAGACAACAGCCGGCTTTGTGTTCACACGGCAGACATCAGCCGGCTTTGTGTTCACACGGCAGACAACAGCCGGCTTTGTGTTCACACGGCAGACATCAGGCGGCCTTGTGTTCACACGGCAGACTTCAGGCGGCTTTGTGTTCACACGGCAGACATCAGCCGGCTTTGTGTTCACACGGCAGACATCAGCCGGCTTTGTGTTCACACGGCAGACAACAGCGACTTTGTGTTCACCGCGGCGGGCAACAGCGGCTTTGTGTTCCTACGGCAGACATCAGCGGCTTTGTGTTCTACGGCAGACAACAGCCGGCTTTGTGTTCACACGGCAGACATCAGCCGGCTTTGTGTTCACACGGCAGACAACAGCCGGCTTTGTGTTCACACGGCAGACATCAGCCGGCTTTGTGTTCACACGGCAGACAACAGCCGGCTTTGTGTTCACACGGCAGACAACAGCCGGCTTTGTGTTCACACGGCAGACAACAGCCGGCTTTGTGTTCACACGGCAGACATCAGGCGGCCTTGTGTTCACACGGCAGACTTCAGGCGGCTTTGTGTTCACACGGCAGACATCAGCCGGCTTTGTGTTCACACGGCAGACATCAGCCGGCTTTGTGTTCACACGGCAGACATCAGCCGGCTTTGTGTTCACACGGCAGACATCAGAAGGCTCAAGTAAAGCGTCACATTTAAACCTGTTTAACTGTCCTGTTGAACAGGGTATTAGTACAAAATTTTCCAGGATCACACATTGCTTACATACCTTTTTCCTGGCCTCATCAAACAGAGACATGAGGCTCTCCCTGGCAGTGAGGAACGGATTGCTGGCAGCCAGACTCCTCATGTAGTAATACACTGCATCCAGCTTCCGCTTCTGTAAACACACAGAGAGAATCACTCGCAGCTTACACCCATCAGCACCCACATTTTTTTGCATACTATTGTTGTATTCAGAAATTAAGGACACATTGCTTACAGCTGACTTTTGTTTCCAGTGGCCCACTGACTTTGAAATTAGGTTACTAATGATGTACACTTCCCGCAACATTTTCACAAACTGCTGACATTTCCTTTAACTTTCAACTCCACGTCCGGCGGCAGCCCGGCTTCCGTGCACAAAAGGCACAGGACTTGGACCAAAGTCTCACACACCATTTAATACCATGCCTATACATACCGTATACAGGGCCAAGATAGCCAGCTGATTGTACGGCCGGCCATTTTTAGGGGCGATCTGCTGTGCTTTCATATACCAGCTGTCAACAGGAAAATTAATGTGTGAGTTTACAATTAGTTTACAATTAGCTTTATACCGTGGTTGTTCCATTAACTACATCAGCCTCGAGTCATTATGTCTACAGAGGAAATCTTATGATAAACAGAGAGACTTTTCGAGCAAATTTTATTTCTCTTAATCCTCTGTTTTAGAACATTTCCGACAATGGTCAAAAATTTTCAGACACAACATTCAAAAATCCCATAAAAAATGAACAAAATGATGGCAAAATAAAACACTGAAACACTCAGTCAACATGATGCTTTCATTTTCTTCAGAGTTTCACACCACGAATTTGCACACATGTACTTGTCAACAGTCCCATGTTACCCAACCAACAAGCAATGCACGTATCTCCTATAAACAGACTCGTAGCCACCTCAGCCATGACACACACATGTACACCTACCTCCTGGCCTTGCCGTAATTCATCTTGCCGAGGGCCTGTTCCCGGTAGCGGGCGATGTCCCCCAGACAAATCATGGTGCGCTGGGCGCTCAGTAAGGCCAGCTTGACCGCACGGCTCAGGTTCTCGGGGGTCGAACAGGCAATGTCCAGAAAGAGGTCCAGGCGGAAGCTGTAGGTGTGCTGTAACTTCTGCAGCAGGCTCTCGTAAAACACCGTGGCCTGTCAACAGAGAGGAGGGGCGACAAGAAGCATCAGTCACAATGTACATGTACAAGAGGGTAACGCAGGCGGCAAGCCTACAAATAGGTGCCAGACATCTCTGAAACACCTCAACGGACAAAGTGGCATGACCATTTTGTTCAAGTTATTTATTACTGGACAAAGGTCTCTGGGAGCATACCACTTTCACACAGGGGTGTTTTCAAAAATGTGAGGCACCTGTTTGCAGGCTTAAGGCCGAATGATTCACCACAGAGACCACAGTAACAAATAACATGCAGCTTACCATGCCTGTACCTTATCTGTGTCACTTCTAATTTGAGAAACAATTTTCCATCATATTTGTTATCTTCATGCCCTGTCGCTAACCCCTGTAACTGCACATTTATAATACTGTAATGTATTGACGTACATGTAAGCCATTTACATCTCATCCCAGATGCTTACACCTTATCACCCAGTCTATATACCTCATCCCCTAAATAGCACACACTGCTCACCTCATTCGAGGTGGTGGGTATGTCTGTCTTCAGGACTGCTCTTCACCCAGCCTACACACCACACCACCTTTATAAAGCTGCTTACCTTATCCACGACGGTAAGCTGATCTGTCCTCCTCAAGACCCAATCTGTATAAGGTATCCCCCCTGATATTACACACTGCTCACCTTATTCAGGATGGTCAGCAGGTCTTTCCCAATCATGCCCCTGATACCACACATTACTCACCTCATCCACCATGGTGAGCAGGTCTTTCCCCCTCATCAACATGATACTATACATTACTCACTTCATCCAGGATGGTGAGCAGGTCTTTTTCCCTCTTAGCCCTGACATCACACATTACTCACCTCATCCAGGATGGTGAGCAGGTCTGTCCTGCTATCCTCATCCTCCTCATCACCCAGTCTTCGCCTGTAGATCTCTATCACTTGGTAGTAGACATTCTTCCACAGCAACTGTTCCACGTTATGTTTATTTGAGAGATCAGGATCCAACAGGATCACCTGTTCATACTTTGTCTTTAGATCATGTCTGTTTAAAATCAAAACACACAACAACAGTGAAAATCAAATGACATCAACTAAAGAGCATTTTCCTATGAGTCAAATAGTGTCAGTTGCATCAAATGCAGCACTTGAAGCCTTAACCCTCAAGGAACAAGAAAACAGTGACAAATTTATTATATTTTATTTTTATATAAAATGATTATGTTCCATAACTTATGCTGTCCTTCTTATAGCAGGAGCATGATTACAAAACATTTTACGACAAGAATACAAAAATCATTCAGTGTGTGAATTTCCCTGAATTTTTTATTTCAGTGCCCTATGAATGGGATATTCAGGAGCAGATCACAGCATCTACCCTTAAGTCTACCTTCGAGGTGTTGATAAATGTGTGTGGAGAAGGGTGAGGTAGGAATGATAGAGAGGCAGGTGCATGAGCAGGTGTCCCCAAATCCTTCTGTTTTTTGTTATCATCTAAGCTGAAACCTTCCTGAATTTGTCTAGGGGCTGTTCACCGTCACTGTGGATCCTTCTGGACAGGATATAGGAGAGTTGATAGCAGTGTTTTTGCAGGCAGTGGTTGTGGGTAAATGTGTGCGGAGAAGGGTAGAGTTTGGGCGGCAGAGAGGCCGGTGCATGGATAATAATTTCATTATCAGCTGTTGAAGCTGTACCTGAGTTTGTCTAGGAGCTGTTCGCCATCGCTGTGGATCCGTCTGGACAGGATGTTGGTGAGCTGACAGTCTAACGGTCCTGCATCCCTCAGGATAAGATCAGCCATTGCTCTACACTGAGATCGGGACATGCCTCCAATCACGTAGTCAGGGTCATACCCACTGATGTCAAAGAACAGGCATTCAATACAGGTTAGGACCCAGTTGACCCTTTCGGCATAAGCTCTGAGACATACCCAGTGCCATATCTTGTAAAGGCAAGAGATGGCAACAATAACCAGTATTTCTTTTTCTACCATTGTCGAGGCAACTTTGTATCAAACTAATGGTTTCGTCCAATGTGACTTTACCAGTGAGACCCTCATCAAAACGCAACGCAACAATGACGTGATGTCACTGCCAAATCGAACACCATACTTTTTGGCTGTTATCCCGAACTGGTCTATAGCTCATATCTCCCACACACACAAAAAACTTACCACATACATGCAAAACCAATAAACATGCAAACATTTAAAGATCATTTTTTTGTTCACACCATTCATTTATTTCATTGTTGCTTCAAGCGTACTCACAAATTTTTCACTTTAATACACGGAATCGTTCTGGCAGTCAGTCGTGAATCCGCTGGCAAACCCCTGGTCTTTGGCAAGTTACTCATAAACTTTCCCATGTAGGACAGGCTTGCGGCATGCATGTGATACTGATGGAATGACTGATTATGGCTTAACGCCACATGGCCAATGTGTCAGCCACATCATGGTGAGATACTGATGTATTTCACCAAGTCGTCTTTAACAAACAGCCAATCAAGAGTTGTCAACCATTAACACATGTATTGTCACCAAAACTCCACAAGCAATGAGATGAATGAAAAATATTGGCAGATTTGAATTTTTATCATGTTATGATTCAACAATTTCATAAGAGTTGATTCGTTATTCTCACCTATGGTAGTAAGGGTCCTTTGCATATGTGTCGTCCCTGCAGTGACTGCTCTCCTCAAACACCCCAGGGTATGGGTAATAGTACTGATCAGGGTTACTCAAGGGATACTGGGGATACTGTGCTTCTGGGTAACCCCTGCTATAACCTGGGTAAGGGGGCCCAGCGGGGTAGGGCTGGCTGTAAGACTCGTAAGGGACAGGTATCTGCGGAGAACTCTTCCCATTGTCCTTCAGGTGCAGCTTGCCTCCAGCTGATTGGATGATGATAGGTTTTAACGGGTTACTAGGGTCAAATAAAGTCCTCTGCCCACCCCCGCCCCTTGAGCCTTCTCGAGCTGATCTCGGGGGTCGCTTATCTCCCCTGGATGGCAGGTGCTCGTGAGATCTCTGGCGTTCATCGTTGCGCCTGTCATACCTGTGATGGTGTCCGCCGCCTCGTTGACCGTGAAGGTCAGGCGTCATGGGCACATGCAAGATTCCACCACCTTTAGGAGAATGAATGCATTCCGAGTCAGACAAAATATGTTCTCTGCTGCTGTGAACGTCTTGGTCAAAACGCTTGTTATAATGATGACCCTCGAGTTCTACCTGTCGCTCGTTGCGGTCGACGGTCACTTTCAATCCCCCGGTCTCCTTGGCGTCGCTATGACCTGGTCCTGACCTCGTCCTCTTCCTTTCTCGTCGCCGGCGGTTCTTCCTTTTCCCCTGATGATCAGTGATGTCACTCTCAGCATCGCTGTCGCCAGGGAGGTGCCGATTGGCCTCCCTTGGATTCCTGGTGAGGCTGTCAAAGCTAGATCGTCGATTGGCCGAGCCTTTGGCTGGTTTTTCGGCATGTGCATTGGGGTTGTGCTGCCTTTCTGAGATCTCTTTCGCAGTTTGCTTTCCTGCCCCTTCTCGCCTGTTTGCACCTCTGCTGGAGTCCCCCTTCTTCCCTGAACCTCCCTTTCTTGATTTTCCTCGCGCTTTTTCTGAAGAGGACAAAACGCTGGATTGTTCTGTCACGTCCTTCTCCTCTTCGTTGCCCAGCTCACGCTCGACTTCCTCACTCCAGTCCAACACTCTCGGAGCCAGCTTCTCAATCTCCTCCAACTGCAGATCGGAGTCTGCGTCGGGCTCGTTGCTCTTGTCTGCCGAGTTTTTGTCCGCCACATCATTTTCCCCCATCCCATTCCCATTGCTGCCGCTTCCATTCCTCAGTTTCCGCTTTGCCAGCGAGTATCTCTTACCTCTTCCTGAAGGGGAGTCCTGGCATTGCCTACTCTGGGAATCACACAGCTCCGTCGAATTCCCAAAAGAACGTTCATTCAACGCAGATCTCTCACCTGTTTTATTCTCTTTTCCAGGCTTATCCGTCCATTTCTCTCCTCTCCCTGAGGCATAGCTGGTCTCATTAGAGAAGGAATCAGACCCTGCCTGGCTGTACTCCCCAAAACTAACACTGTCCTCGCTTGGCAGCCCTGATCCTCCTCTCTCAAAGATCATTGTCTTCAGAAACCCTGTGCTAGATTCTGCAGACTTAGGCGAGCTCACCTCAGCATTCACCACTGTGATGCACATTTTCCTCTCTTTTGCCTTGATGATGTTCACTTTCCGCCTGTGCGAGCCAATTGGAGATGTGACTTCCTCTTCGCATTGCTCAGGGGGACCAGGGGAGAATTCACTGTCAGCATCATCCAGCGCGATCTCAGGTGGCCCATCCTCGGGATCTTTCTCCTGTAGCTTGCCTTTTGGGACATAAATCTGGATGTCAGGCCGTCGTCTTCTACTTCTGGCATCGATACCTGGCTTCCTTTGGTCCAGACCTGGAGAATTAATTAATTGATATTTCATTCACATGTAGCACACATGTATTTGAAACTAAAAAGATCATTTATTATTGTGCTGAATCTGTGATGCTATATTCAACATTTTTCACTTACGTGTTGGGTGTCTGGGTTATGAGTTGAGAAAACCAGAGAGCCTAGAGGAAAAAAAGTTCCTAGAGGAAACTATGTCCGTTTACCAGGCACCTCAAAAAGCTCCTGACTAAAAGTTTCATGTACAGTTGAATCAATGAGACCCCAACCATAAACTTGCAGCCAAAGGTTTAATATATGCAGCTAAGGTACTGAACTGAGAATTTACTTTTAGAAATGTCATATGCTATACCCAGCAGACCTTAGCAGACCAGAAGAAGGACCATTACATTTCACACAATTAAAGATACAAATGAATAAATTTGTGGCAATAACAAGGAGAATATGGTTCAGGACAGTTTTGGCAGGAACAGTGCCACAAGTTGAGACACAAACGCATCCACCTATTCCCTTCATGGGCACTGTATAAACCTAGTGGAACTGTAAAGCAAAAATTTGTACAAGAAAAACTAGAAAAACAAGAAGACGAAGTATATGATTTCACACTGGATAATAATATGCGAGACGGAAGCATGCAGTCAATAGGGGGATTACCGACTACAAATAATTCCATGTTCTGTCATTAAGTAACTGTGTAAAAAAAACTAATCATGCAATTTAAGGCCATCAAATCACCTGAGCAAAGGGAGGTAACTTCATCAACAGATGGGTTTATTGCTGTCAAATGAAAACCAGAGTAATTTGGCTGCTGCAAGATAACTTTAATCATCTACCAGTATTACATAGTTTAAATACCTGGGCTTTGCGAATCCTCCTCTCCTCGTAACTGCAGATCCTGGACAGCTTTGGTACATACCCCTACTACCTCCTCCTCCGTACAGGCCTTACTGGTTGTGAGTGTGGGCATATCACTGGGGTCTTCCGCGCCTCTGCCATCGCTCTCATCCTGAGAACTGGAGACTTTCCGTAGACGTGACACGCCTGGCCTGTAAATACTTCTCTCCGGACGTTTCGCTTTCTTCTTCTGGCTATCCTTGGAGGAACTGTCATCTGTTTTCAAAACATAACTACATGATATTAACAGTGATGTAAACTTGAGGAGATCTCATTGCTAAAAACATGTATTATCGCTGTCAAATATGTGGCTGTCAGCTTGTGATGTTTGAGGTTAAGATTTTAAAGGAACACTTTCTACTTCCAATATTTCCAGTTTCATGCTGAGTTTCAATAAAACAGATATTTAATGTGGTAAGTGGGTTCTTGGTCAAGGAAAAGACCATGTAGTGAAAAACAGCACCCTTCTCCCGTGCACTGTAAGATGTCGCAGCATTTACCTGGGAAAAATGGCAGCCATCTGCAATGCGAATGTCGTTAATAATCTATTTCAACCATCACTAGAGCTTATGTGGTACATGGCATTTATAATGACATAAGACATAAGAATTCTAAAATCTGTTAAGTAGTCATACTATTGTTCAGTGGGTTGCTCTGAGTTCAAGTCCAGCCTAGGCTGGCTAGCTCTCTGGCTGTACATGAGAAGCTCAGCCAGCAATTTGTCCTCCAACAATAATACTTGCCATCGTCCTATATGTGAAATATTCTTGAGTACAACGTAAAACCCTGATCACATAAATAACTAAATATTGTTTTAGTGTTCATAAAAATGTAAAAGAATGGCGTAATAAATCTGGGTGACATACCCAAAGGCAGGAACTAGGACACATAAGTACACCCCAGCATGTATTATTTATCTGAGTAGTCAATTTTGGATGGAAGAAACTGGAGTTCCAAAGGTAAACCACCAGCCTTTGGCATTACAAGTTGACAATTATCATCAACTGCTTATTGTTGCAAACGCCCACAAAATGTGACAATGGGTAAAACATACATATTCTTTCTTCAAGGCCAGGAATTAAACCTACATACAAACAAGTCACCTGTATGCTTGTAGAGAAATGACATAATGTGAAAGGATAGAAACTGTTCAGCAGGAAGAAGAATCAAAAGCTGAGGTTTGTAAAGTACTGTGATTTTCTGTAGAGAAACCGATGGCGAGTGTCAAGACTTTCAAAACAGCATCCTCTCTTTCTGATTCTATCTCCTACAATCTAGAGACGAGTAATTACAGCTGCACCCTGCTGTTTGACGGGTTGATTTGGGCGACAGTTTGCGAGAAGTTTGAGAACACAACGATGTTTGCCAGCTGTTGTAAATCACAGATCTGTTACAACGCATTTACAGTGTTGTTGCAACCGTTATGTAGTTTCGGTTTGGTTAACGGTAACGTGAGAACAGCGTTTCACAAAAATTCTCAACGGACAATCATGAACACAGCAGTGATGAAAACTCAGAGAGGCATGTTCAAATGAACCGGTCGACATAATATCAATCTACAATAAATGTTTAACCTTCTTTGGATTTTGTCGCTGCAGTTAGCTTATTTCTGTGCGCGATTTCTTCCAAATCTTTGTGTGTTATTCTCACAACTTCTCTTTCCTCAGCCATTTTTGTTTTCATCTGTTGACTTTATTTGCCTCTATCGGCTGGAGAGTGCCAAAAGCTGGTCGGTTCTCTCCCCTTGACCAACATAAGCAAGCGGTGGTATCTAGCTTTACACTCCAAACCGTCAACAATGATCCCTGTAAGACATTATTTTTTTTAAAGATAGCAGGAGGGTGGGGGGTGGGGTGGCAATGGGTCCTATTCATATAACTCTGTCAGTCATAAATCTTTTAGCGGCATGTATTTTTTGTTTTTATTTACAAATCCCGTTATCTCTGGCACAATATCAGACAGGCAGGTGGGCCTCCGTGGCCTATATGGTTAGAGCGCTAGCACAGCTTTATGACCCAGTGCAGTGGTGAGGACTGAATATATTTCACTTACACTACGGCCGTCAGCTTTATGGTGGGAGGGAACCGGGCAGGGCCGTGGGGAGACCACCGGCCATCCGCAAGATTGCTGGCGGACCGTTCCACGTACGAACGTTGTTTTGTATATTGCACCTGTGATAACAGACCCAGAACGCTTGACGGCTGGTATAGGACTGTCTGTTCAGACGTCTATACGTTTACTTCCAACACACAAAATCTACCGACATTGTATGTAAATAAATAGTTCTAGAGCATGACGGAGTGAAGTTAAGCAGTGTCACGATGAAGTAAATGCGACAAATTTTCACTTGTATTTGATTGTTGTGTGGTGAAGCAAGCAGTAACGTTTCACTTATTGTAACACGACTGCACCTTTATGAAATCTTTTAACTGTGTTAAATTTAACTAGACTTTGGGGAGGTCCCCACGGAATTCCGGCCAGCGGGGCCTTGATGACAAAAACGGTCGATAACGCTCGCCCAACGTTCGTTAAAGGTGAACTGTTCCGATTCTATTTTTCACTTTACTTGACTCAATAATATATCTGTGATATAAAAAAAGTGATGCAAACAAAAAAATGTATCTGGTGAGTATTACTGCTCGTAGAAAATAAAAATATATTTAAAATTTCAAAAGTTCGGAGAAGAAAACTGCACGTGGCTTGTCTGCCCTTGAATGGCATTTCCGGTTTCCAAACTATATTTTCAGTCTGATCAAAACACGTCTCCTAAAATGGCCAGAACTAATTTAAAGTGTTTGTTAGGTTCAAAATGATCACGTTGCATGGCAATTATTCATTTTTCGTCGCATGGAAGGGTCCCATGGGAAGGCATGAAAGCCAATCCCATCGTAATTCAGTGAGTTATGAGCACAGTTGATTGCTGCACAAAACGGCACACCGCCAAGATAACGTCGTAGACTAGGGGGACATCAAGAACAAGAGTGTAGAGGATACCAAGCTTCACGAAAATCAGTATAACGGTCTTGAAAAAAAAAAAATTTTTTGAAGATGTTACATGATTCATTCGTTAAATCATTTCGGCTCCATGTTTCAGCTACCTCTGGGATGTACTGTGCCAGTTTCAGCGAAAAAATAATCAATCGCGGAACAGCTCAGCTTTAAAGTACTTTAAAGTACTCCAACAATATGGTGTGCACACCTTTACGTTACATACGAGGAAGTTTGTCAGTGATTTGCCAAAGGTGGGTGGTTTACACCGATCACTCCGGTTTACTCCCCCATCAAACTGACTTCCAGCGTGTCAGCGAGTGAAAAATCCCTTAGCATGGTGAAAACAACAATCAGTGAAATAAATTCAGTTGATCGTTTTGTTTCTGTCAGGTTGTTTTCTCTTCAAATCTTTAAAGTACTTCATAAGGGTCATAAAAGTGAAAAAAAATTTGCCTTTATTTATGACACACCCATTAAATATTTCGTTCTAGTTTCTAGCAGTTTGTCAAGATGTGAATATATATCAGTTGACGGCTGGTGTTCGAACAATGATAACCGATGTCAGCAAAGACGACTGGTGTTAACAATGATGACTTCTGTGAACAATGATGATTTCCCACACCTTACTAACAAGACTGCATGACATCTTCAAAGATCACTTTGACGGGTCACTTTAACTGAAGTCTTAAGCCGTGGTTTTGGCTGTCCAGGGACACGACAAATCTCCACGGGTGGACAACCGCTGCAGAACCTCTGTTTATTCTCCATGTCACGTAAAGGGCATTCACGTTTAAGATGCGGTAGTAATATTGATTATTAAAGAAGAAAATCAGAGGGTATAGAAGTCATTGACAGGGCACCTGATAGGCTGAACAAAACACCAGTCTCCATTAGATTCTAAGTGTCAACATCTCTGGGCAATCGGTGAACACTGAAGGACTTTGAACACGTTAATTCAGCGTAAAACAAAAACCAGAGGCCTCCTTGCATGGCCTGGTGGAAACGGTGCTGGTGCATTTGAATGAGTCCGGTGCTTCTCAACCATGCGGTCGCCTTGAGTTCAAACCCAGCTCATGCTAGCTTCCTCTCTGGTCGTACGTGGGAAGGTCTGCAAGCCACCTACAGATGGTCGTGGGTTTCCCTCAGGCTGTCCGGTTTCCATCCACCATAATGCTGGCCACCATCGAATAAGTGAAATATTCTTGAGGCACGGCGTCAAGTACCAATCGAATACGTAAAACAAGCAAACGGGGGCCTCCCTGGCCTAGCGGTAGCGGTGCTAGTGCAATACAATGACTCCGGTGCTTCTCAGCAATGCAATGGCTGTGAGTTCAAGTTCAGCTCATGTTAGCGTCCACTCCAGTCGTACGACGCAAAACACCATTAAATAAATACATAAATAAATAAAACAACAAAAAAATGTTCTGTATGTGTGCTACTATTTAATCACGTTTTCATCAGTGTGATTAAAAATCCTTACATAAACCAGTTTTGCTCGCCTTTGCGAATAAGCGAAAAGCATAACAATTCATATTATTTATATCACAAGTGAATGACAATAATAATGTGACTGCACCAAGATCCTCAGCGAAAGTATTTACATATAAACATATACTGGTATCGTAAATCTTGTGATCGGCTCTTCACGACAGATCTAAGTTGAAACCATTTTGTCTGAATGTATATGATAATGAGTTTGTAACGCCGCGACTGTAATATCATGGTGAATATTTCATTTGTTGAGGGTTAAATGAAATTCTCAACGGCGTTAAACACTTTCATAGCCAAAATTATTACTGAACGCTTATGTATTCAATGTGCTCACGGTACTAAATATGTATGATAGCTACAAACAGTGAAGTCAATCCCTATAAAACACCATTCCTTACATTAAACCCTTGGCATGAACACATTCGTTACACTAAACCCTTGACATACATATTCGCTACACTAAACCCTTGACATGAACACATTCGTTACACTAAACCCTTGATATGAACACATTCGTTACACTAAACCGTTTGTCGTGAACATCATTCCTTAACACGACTTAATGCGAAGGAAGGTGAACCGTTAAATAATGACACGACCGTGTGACATGACACGAAGGATCGTAAAACAAAGCGAGTATTACGGAAAGGTAAGACAATTGCGACAAAACCTAACTGTAAGAATGACAAGGTTTACAGATAGAGAAAGCCGTCTGGTTCGTTACAAGTAACATCATTATATTTGCTGAGAGAAAAATATCATCCAATAACTTAAAAGACGCACTTTGTATCGACAGTTATCAAGCACTAAATAATAAGTAAGGCTGAGGTTATGAAGCCTCTAAGCAAGGATATAAAAGGACGCCGAGGAAAAGTTTCCAACAGTTGCCCTCAAGATATATAAACATGCATGTCCTGGTAGCACAGGGATCACAGCCAAGAAGGTGTTTTGCGTGCATGCGTACGTGCAAACCAATTCCGTATTCCGAGTTACAAAGTCGACGCAACTTGTGGAGACATTTACATCAGAAAGGGAAAGCATAACGCTGTGACCTGCACAAAGGTGACAGTGGTCTGTAGAACAGGTGACAAATATTCATAGGTTCAGAACTAAAATCATCAGATTTAACTTAATTCTCGAGGTTAATCTCCTAAATCATGGCCAAGAGTACATGAACAAATTTCTTTTCAGCATTATTCAGAGTTGGCTGAAGTAGTGCGACAAAAGCCTCGTATACGATCCGGCTGAATGAAACATTTGGAGCTTGTACCTTTGATAAAGACAGACAAGCCACTTGCGTTTCCTGGTCTGTGTTGTTGTTACCACAGTGATGAGGTACCGCTTTTGACACCGATGCCAAATGACGCAGACTAATGATGAAGGTACCGCTTTTGACACCGATGCCAAATGACGCAGACTAATGATGAAGATACCGCTTTTGACACCGATGCCAAATGACGCAGACAAATGATGAAGGTACCGCTTTTGACATCGATGCCAAATGACGCAGACTAATGATGAAGATACCGCTTTTGACACCGATGCCAAATGACGCAGACAAATGATGAAGGTACCGCTTTTGACACCGATGCCAAATGACGCAGACAAATGATGAAGGTACCGCTTTTGACACCGATGCCAAATGACGCAGACTAATGATGAAGATACCGCTTTTGACACCGATGCCAAATGACGCAGACAAATGATGAAGGTACCGCTTTTGACATCGATGCCAAATGACGCAGACAAATGATGAAGGTACCGCTTTTGACACCGATGCCAAATGACGCAGACAAATGATGAAGTCCTGACAGATGAGCAAAAAACTTGGAGATATTTGTTCGAAAACAAGACAATCCCACGTGAATATGAAATTCGAGTGTTTCTACTCCATCAATTCAGTTAGCTCCCTTCCCATGCCCTTGGTAGCAAGCTTCTACCTTATAACCCATATAAATATTATTAACACCTGCACAGCAAATTATACATTAAGCTGTCCTCCTCAATTCACCTGTACAACATGTCTACTTACGCTCGTAACACCAAAGGTTTCTCAAGCTCTGTGTTTTTATGTATTGGTAAAAAATGACCCATGAAGAAACCTCACAATGGTTCAGCCACATGTTCCAGGAAAAAAAAATTACTCGACATGATAGACAACGTATATGATGATGTACGAATGTCTGTTTCGAGGTCAAGATTCGCATGTTTGAACATAGTGAGCCGAATAACTCAGATTACCAATCAAGAAGTTGAGCAAAGCTTCAAATCTCTTCGTATCAACCTTTTCTGCGAAGATGGATGTATACATGCCATTCAGATGGAGAATGATCTCTGAGGGGAGGGGGGCAGAGGTTGGGGTATATACTCGTGGGAGGGCTACATCTTTCATCATGTCTTGAAAGACATTGGAGACGGCAGCACCACCTTTTTCGCTTCACAATCTATTACCGCTTCACAGTCAGTTTCCACTTCAAACTTTAATTCCATTTTACAGTGTATTACCCTCTATGTATTTTCGGCCATTTCACTTTCTATTTTCGATTCACAGTCTATTCCCACGCGTCACAGTCTACGGAGTCCACGGAGTCAGAGAGGCCAACAGAGACGTTGTTGAGCTTATTCCACCCGCAAGCCAGTGGCAAAACATACAGAGGTGTGAACAGCATTTGTTAGAATAAAGTCTTTGAGTCCGCGTTACACAAAGTTCTTGGAAATCTGATGTTCCACAATGTCCAGAACTCTGAGGAATCGTGTGCCTGGCGGGGCAAGCTGTCGACACTCACCGTTCTTTTGTTTCAGTGGACCGTTGCTAAGGCTGGAAGAAGATCGACTGGTGTTCAGAAAGTGAAGCCCGATACAGTAGGACGCCGACGTCTCTCTCGATCTTTCGTTGTCTTCCTCTGTGCTTCTTTGGGTTTTAGGAATGTTACCACACGCCTTGCAGCGCTTCGATTCCGCAGCACATTTGCTGGAATCTTTACACGGTTTCTTGTAAGGCGCTGCCTTCCTTTTCTGTCGTGCTTCCGACAGTGCCCCGTCTGTGACAACAATTTTCCGGAAGGAAGGACGCGGATTTTCCCTCATGGTCTCGTTTGGTGCTGGCTCGGGATCGACAGACATGTTTAGCCCTCGGCTAATACGACAGCCTGTTCAAAAGGAAGAAAACAGATATGAATCGCGATGTTAACAACACTGCTGCGACACAGTTAATTACACCGTCAGTCACATGTTTCCCAGCGCTTACAGTGTTAACCCTGGCCAAGGGCGTCCTTGGCGTCAAGGGATATTGATCGTGTTTCGTGCTGCAAACATCCGGTGATCCACAGCTTTCTCTAATCCAACAGATCACAGTGGTTCTTATGGAAAAGGTTAAATTTCGCTGTCTATACTCAAATGAATTAACTATACCAAATAGCTAGCAGCGCGCATGTGTTATTTATTACACGCTGTCGGCTTGCTCACGATACAAACTAAACGTGTGAATATCAGAATCATGGTAGGCGAAAAACAGATGCTTTATACAGGTTTAGGAATTCACAGTAACGTTCTAACATTTCCACCTGCCCCTGTCTCGTTTCGTCCCACCATAAATCGTATTCTTGAGCACGACGTAAAACACCAATCAAATAAACAAAATAAATAATTAATAATTAATTTGCCTTAATAAATACCACATGTTTCACCTATCATTCATCGGATACACTAAATAAAACACCGAAGGAAACCACGTTAGGGCTGTTCTTATTTACAACCAGCTGACCTACCATATTTTCAGCATTCAAAATGTAACTGCTGGAACCGAAGACGGCAGAGTTACAGACTATACATATTCTCTCCCAGCATTATATACACACATCAACGGATTTGCGGACTGATACTGCTTATCAGCACATCTACGACGTTTTGTATAAAAACCTGTTCACCCCTGCTTTCAGTTGATGGACGTGACCTGACTTATCTAAGCTGTTTTTAACTTGAAACTGTCAGGTTAACTACATGTATTAATGGAATGTAATACAGAATGCCTTTCAATGCTGTGTTTCAGAACGGGGGGAGGGAAACCTTATCTATCTTCACGGTATAAAGTAAGCCATCAAATCCAGCTGTTGCACTACTTCGCATCAACTTGTCAAGGAACACTTCAGTGTTACTCAAATACAAAAATCACAACTAGTGATATATTAATTGACTCGGGTGACATTAAAAGTATGTAATTCTGTATGGGTCAGTTTCTGATTACCGCGAACTTGTCGCCGTAAAACTGTTCGCCCGGAAGAATATTTTCGCAAGATTAATGAAGTGTAACACTTTGGTCTGATGTGTTAGAGGATATTTAATCGGATCAGCCTGGTCGGTATAGATACTAATATAAAACACTACAGCACAGAGTGTACAACCAAAGCTGATAGTTGGCAAATAGCCACGCGTAACCCGGTGAATTCCGGCCTCTTCTTAATTTACATCATTTAGGGTTTTATTCCAATCTATCGTGTAAATACTTCAAAAGTAGCAACTTATACATCCCCTTACATGACGGCTGTAGAATTAGGTAAACTTATTTGACGTCACTGGTCTAGAATTAGTCAAGAAGCAGATCCCTGGTATATACAAGAATGCATTATGAAATACAACATCATACGTGTAAAACCAGCGACGACTGGGTGATAGCTGGGACTACATATATATAACATATATAACAACATGGCTTCATTACCAGCAACCTTGATACTTCTTCAATCAAAGTAACAAGGCAAGTAGTGGTCGTCCCTTCTGTAAT
This sequence comes from Acanthopleura granulata, assembly GCA_016165875.1. NCBI lineage: Eukaryota > Metazoa > Mollusca > Polyplacophora > Chitonida > Chitonidae > Acanthopleura > Acanthopleura granulata. Next base: position 5,556,667 of record JABBOT010000009.1, on the reverse strand, counting down.
TAGTTTGGAAGTCATGTATTTTGTGTCTTCCCCTGGACCAATCTGCCACAAGGGCATATATGGTCGTGATATGACGGAAGCTTAAATAACGCTGAACGCGACATTCAAGTTTACAACGAGTATAAAGCAAAACCCTTGTTGAATTCTGATATGCAAATCGTAACGAGATTCACTCATCATAAACAATATGTGTAATCCTTTGTTGATACTGTCATAACCCATTCAGCTGACTCCACCATAAATGTTTATTACCATGCAGCCCTATCCTTATCAGATTTTCTACTATCCTTCTCTCGGAACTTACTGTGTGTGCGTGTGTGTGTGCGTATTACGTGCCACCCATGACACATTTCTCCGGGGGATGACTTAACTAAAGTCGAAACACTGAGAACGCCATATTGAATTTCTTCGGAGTTACTTTCCTTTTTTATTGTGGTAAGCTAATCAGTGGGTCAGCGGGATTCACTCCATTTGGTCTGCCATATTATATGACGCCCATTAAAGTGTCATGCGAAGGCAGGAATCTTGGAGTATTATTTTCCGATTATGGACTTGAAACGCCCATTCATGGTTTACCACCGGTGTACGAACGTCATATTTGAAGCTTAGATGCAGATGTTTACGAATAATCTCTGGCTAAATTCAACTCATGAATGTGTCAAGTGCCTAATATGTGTCCAAACTGATACATTCGATAAATTCGATTCGGGACGTGTAAGTTATCATTTGTCAACCATTTCCATGAAGAGTTGGAATAAACCCTAACTGGGGTGAAAAGTGACAAGAAACCGAATCTCATCTGTTACATCAGACCATTTGCTAACCATCACTCGGTTGTCGTTGCTCCCTCTTCATGTTGTAGAGTCCTTCACATCGAACTTGTGTGCCAAGAGGACGTATGTTAGGGATAAGAAACTGGATATCCGGTAAACATGTACCTCCGCCTACACGTTCTGCATTTAGCTCTTCTCTACATAATCTACGTATAGAAAACATCTTAGGAAGAGAATCTGCGACTTACTTAGAGCAAAGCTCATACTGGTCTCAAATCCCTGATAAACATCTGCACAGATGCGCTCTAATGCAGGCAAAAAGCATGTTTTAAGAAGTTAAACACTGCCTATGAACATCAGAATGTTCCTTGGGGCATGTAAGTGCATCAGGCGTATATGGAAGAGACTGTGGTGTTTTATGGTGAGACTGGTGTTTTACGCGGCATTCCAAAACAATTCACTTATACGACCGTGGCCGTCATTATGGCGGGAAGAAAGCGGGCAGACCCACGACCACCCGCAAGCTGCTGTGAGACATCCCAACCGGCCGGATAGGAAGCCAGTCTGAGATGGACTTGAATTCACACCAATCACAATGATAACAGGTATTTGGGTCATTACTCGCGCTGGTGCACTAACCTCCTCGGCCACGAAGGCCCCATGTAGAACAGATTGTCACAAGGCCTATACATGCAAAGAATAGTACATAACTGCATCAGGAATGCCCAGAAATGTTTCCGACGAAAACATGTTTATGTAGCCTTTATCCCAACATCAAAACCGTGTTTCCGCCCTTCCTCTCCCCCAATCCCCCTCCCCCCGAATAAACCATACTGACCACCATTGTGCAAAAGGATAAAATGCTTCACTTTCACTGGTCCTGTCATTCTTGTTACCTGGTTACATCTGCGGGCCTGGTTATATTTTAAATAAAATCCCAAATGGTGAACAAAAGCCTAAACGCCCTAAATGTCATGCCTGTAAGTTATAACCATACAAACTCTGTGAGGTCAAATTCACATAAATCATTATATTTAGTGTTATGTTAATGATGTTACCATACACACAAGTGCACGCAATGTTACCAGATACCTTAGCAAACCACTGAAATGTGGATTAACAGTGCATAGTCCTTTTCTATGCGTATATTAGCATTAAGAATTCAACTATATAATTTAGGATTCTTCAAGAAATTCCACGGAGGTGGTAACCCACTGAACGCGATTTAGATCTGTAACAAATAATACCTTTATAACCAAGTCGATTTACCTTTTGAACTGTTATAAATCTGCTTAAATCCCAGATTTAAGCAAGTTCTTTCGTTGTTATTAATACTAGGTGCATTATGCGTGTTTCCAGAGGTATTTCTTCCCCAACATAAAAATCATGCAAATAATTCTTTCAATTTCAAACATCCGTCTGTTTTTATATACGCCATGAAGAGGTTTTGGTTCCCAGAACAATGTTGGATAATGGTTACTGTCTTCGAAATTACGATGCATAATATTAAGGCTCCACTAATCATAAAATGCAAGCAAAAAAAAAAATGATGAACACATCTTATGCATCAAAAATATGCATCAAGAATTTCCATTGTTCTTTCACATGAGTCACACCTGTCACAAGTCTTGTTTCGACATGATCTACGAAAACTAAGTCAAATTCGTTAAGTAATAAGTTTCATTATTATCAGAATAGAATCAGCACCACGAGCCCCTGGATTATATCTTTCATAAATCTGAACCAGAAATAGCCATTGGAAAGATCGGGAAAAATACATTTGTGAACATGTAAATTAGCTAGTATAGGATATGTGCTTCGGTGTTCCGATACACACGAGTAATACTCTTGTCAGCATATAGGGCAAAGTGCAATTTCAAATGCTTTTAAATTTACCAGAGCACAAAGGAATAGTTTAATATTCCCTCAACTAAAATATTACCATGTGCATCGCAATAGACATAGTTCAAGAAAGTGTAAGCCCTGTGTCAAGTATTTATAAGTAAAAACACTATAAGGAAAAGGTGAAAAGAAATTTTACACACAAATAAATGCTTGCAAGACATTATGTACTTTTCCCTTATCAACCAAAAGTCATTTAGAACAAGCGAAGAAACAACGGGCTCAAAATATATGAAAGTAAAATAAAAAAAAAGGGGTATAATAAAGCCAATTTATAAATTTGATTAATTAGGAGGCAATGCCTTAAACTAAATGTCCCAATATGCACTATGTGCACCCAGCTATATGCACAAAAAATGATCGCTCCTATGAATCACTTCACCAATTTCTCAGCAATACGATGAGGCACCGTGAATGTGGGTGGAAAAGAAATCTGGTCCACACCCATCATAAACTTAAGACTCTTCTGTATATTTTTCTAGTCTTCATGAAACAGCAACTGTCATCCGGGGGCCTTGACATTGGGCAACTCACCACTGAATTAAAAATTATAAAGATTGATACAAAAACATCAAGCTTTAAACACGGAAATACATAAATTGAACACTACCCATTTATGTCCTATATGTTTAAAGTGAACATTTGTAAAATGGCTCTATAAATCAACGAAAGTGTTATTTAACTTTATAACTTTTTACCTTTTAACTTTTTTAATATATTAAAGAAATGAATAGCTACCTTGCCTGTTTCTAGCACGATTCTCACATGGTAACTCAGCAGATTTAATATTATTATCATATAAACGCTGTTTTCCGAATGAAATTTTGCAAAACCTGTTGGCTTGTCAAACGCCACACTTAGCCAGACAGCACGAAGCATTTCTCTTAAAACAAAACAGAACCTATATAACAGAAATTGCCTTTCCTGAAATTTTGAGAAATTCACTGAGAAAAAAAAAACAATTTTGGCGAAAACATTGCAATTAAGTTGTAGGACCTGATCAGCACCCCCACGGGAATAACAACAAGACCAACAATAATGGCGTCTTTATAGCCACGCTACCGACAACCAGTGGAAGTTGTCGCCCCTTCCCACAACAACCTACTTGCCTGCCTCTAATCTCCCTGACAACGAGAGCAGCTTTCCTACAGAAATGTGCTGTTCTTCGCTCGATGCGATGCAAACGATTCCCAGTGTCCTATACACCGGTTCTCTGCCTAGCATGCAGCAACAAAGTTGAAGTCAAACTAGAGAAGAGAACTGTTTGTGTCAGTCATACGGATTAACCAATCACACTGCTTGGAATATTTGATGCGAGCTGTTTGCTCTTCGCCATTGGGTCTGATCGCTTCGCGCAAGCGCATAAATTTCGGGAGAGGCACCCTTGCAGATCAGCCTATATCAATATATGTGTAGGCCTGGACGTTCATGTAGAAAATCGTGCTATCTTGACAGTTTACTGCTTCCCTGCTTTATTATATAAATGAAAATTAAAATATTTCATAAAAGCGAATGCATATCCATAATCATTATCAGTAGAATGGCTCGCATCGCGATTAAACAACAGAACGAAAATATTTCGGGTTTCGAACACTTACACTTACTTGTATTAAATTTGCTAGGTATAATGAATTGTGGAATTATAGCATGTGTCGAAAACATCTCTATAATATAGAGTGATGAATGAAACACCAGCATCAAGATAAATAATGTCCATAGTTTCCCCTCTAAGACGTACTGTTTTCACATAAAAAATGCTGACACTCTGTTGAAGAGGGACTTGACCATGGAAATTCAACTTCTGACTGGTAAGGTCATGATTTCGAATTCTGCAGTCGCCTGATTCAGCCTCGGCGAAAGACGGTGGCTTACTACGTGAACACCTTACATGTGGCTCCATCAGCAAAGTTCACCGCTGACATTTCAGGTGAAATATGTTTTCAGTATGGAGCTAAACACTATAGCCAGATAACTGGCAAATTAATAAACAACTCTTCGGGGTAAAGCTCCTGATCGCATGTTCGACCGATATAAATTACGGAAGCACATTATTGACAAAAGCTTTTAAGCGCGTAAAGTTAACGCCCCTCGTCAACCCATACCTCAGTTGGGGTTTTATTCTGAATGTCCACGTAAATCCTGTAATAGCAGCAGCTTACACAACCCCTAAAAGCAGAATAACTGATGCCGAAATCGGTTGAAGAAATGCCGTAAAGTCAGCTGCAGTTTATTGGACGTCCGTTGTCTAGAATTACTGCAAATGCTGAGATATCATCACATCTAATAAATAATTACACGAAAACAATGCAAATGAACCAGGTCTCGGAGACTTTTAGTGTGCCAGGAAACTCGTTTGAAATCATAAAACATACACATTTTTATTTCCATTGATATTCGTGGACTGTAAAGGTGAATCCGACAGCGTCCTGTGGAATACACCTAGCAAGAACACATATCCCTCAATCACTCTGCCCATGAAATATCACCAAGCCTATGAAGTCCACCATTTCGCTGTATATAATAGTCAGCGTTATTTTGTTGAAGTATGTGTGACATACTATATACTTTCATTTACAGATAAATAAGATAGCTACATTCCATATAATCAGACGACACGAGCCTTTTTCGACATATTGCTCATTTTCATTCATTAACACTGAATGTAGAATTAGAATTGAATTAATGCTAAACAGGCAGCATAGTATCTTGATGTGTATAATGTAAAAATTCTATCTGGCGATTAGGAAGAGTTTACAAATGAATGAAACTTAAACCCGTGCGATACAGTACTCTTGAATCTTCAGCTCATTCTTTCACGTTAACTTTCGTTGTGGAAAAATTTCAAATCTTTCTAACACTAAGAAAGGCGTAACAAATCCGACGAGTCTTTACAGAGCATGCGATCAAAAGACAATGGATATTGAAGCAGACACTTTGAATGTTTTGTTGAGTAATCCAGATACACAATTTCGCTACATCAGTGTACTTAAAAGAAAACGTTTTAAGTACAGTACATGATATCTCAATAATTCCCACAGACTATTAATTAACCGCAATACAATCCTGAGATATTCCATATATCAAACTGCATGTGTGTTTTTTTTCGTAAAATCAGTCAGGCGAGTTCAGTAACTTCTAATAACTCTCCCTCAGTCCCTTCGAATAATATAGTAAACTGCGTTTAAATCAAAAATGCATCATCGTGTACCACACAAACTGATATTCGTGTCCTAACCATTTACTTAAAACCAACATTTGCGATTCAAAATCGTAAGGTAAGCAGTTTCCGACAGAGCCATATTCATTAACCGTTATTTCCTGCACAAGACCATATACGGCATGTTTAAAATCGGGCAATTTCTCTGTAAAACAGACGTTTTCATTGGTATCGGGAAGAAATCCAAACGAAGAGGAAGATCCCATCAGGCGTGTCAAATATAAAATATGCTATAGTCGCGGCACTATATAGTTTCATTGTTATTGTCCATTAATGAGCCACAGTAAGTGACTTGTGCCATGTAACCCCGTGCAAAAACTAACAAAAGTACAGGTATAAAGAGCAGAACTTTATCAATGATATACTTTTCGGTAAGAAAAGCTCATATTCCATACACGATGTCAAATCCCGGCCCATGACTAAAATTCAAGAATAATGCACTTGGACATGCACGTTTCAGAAATAATTCACACTGATGAGGACAGTCATGTCTATCCATCCAGAAAGAGAAGAGCCATGTCCCCTAAAGCCACCCTCTACTTTGTCAAGTATAACGAACAAATCATACCAAAACCGCGTCCGAGCAGGCAGAAATTCATTTTAAATTTGAACTCGTGAAAATTTATTTTCACTTTAAAGAGTCTATCAATCAATTGAAGTTTAACCTTTAATATTTTTCCTCCAAAGGTCGCCTTTTGCGCTTTCAGAAAGTGTCACCCTCGGTATCTTGCGAAATTTTAGTTTCAAGCAATGATTAATTTTCCAAAACGTTCATTTCGATCAGAAATTAATGTATTCACCGGGAAACTTCGTGCAAAATAGGGGCTCACATTTCAGTCCATTCTCGATGAAAGCAACTGTGACGTCCTGATGTAAAAAAAGACAGAACCAGTGTACAGTAACCAATGTTAGAGGCTTCCGGTGGGCGCTTTGCTACAATACTGACGTCATGTACATGTTCTTGAGTGACATTTCGGAAAACGGACCGCCCTAAAGTTGAATATTCATGAGTTTATTTATATCGTCAAAAAGTTTAAAAAAAGACGCGATTTTCCAACCAAATTTGTCTTTCACTTACATTTATTTGATTTATTTATTTATTTGATTTGTGTTTTACACCGTACTCAGGAATATTTCACTCATACCATGGCAGCCAGCATTATGGTGGGAGGAAACCGGGCAGAGCCCGGGGGAAACTCACGACCATCCGCAGGTTGCCGGCAGACCTTCCGACGAACGGCCGGAGAGGAAGCCAGCATGAGCTGGGCTTGAACTCACAGCGATCACATTGGTGCACTTATATTTAAGTCTACAGCATGCTAGAGCTACTTCATCAGTTCAAGGTATATAAAACTCACAAGATAGAAATTCTCCGGTATAATATTTTTATGTTCTTCCAAGAAAATTATTGCTTTGAATGCACCTACTTAAAATTTGTATGTAAATTTATTGCATAGATCCGTGTTCCGTTTACCATAAAAATAGGCGTAGCCTGAGACGTAACTCTACACATCAATCAAATCCTATGACGTTGTGACAGCCCCTTGGGGCGGCTCCAAATTATGCAAAATATACATCCATAATTGCATCACGGCGTCCACATGCCCTATTCAGTCTATTTCTTAATCCAGGTCATTTCAATTCTTAGAAGAGGGTAGGCCTGTTGTGCTAAGGGGTGCAAGTTGTCACTTCTTAACACTTCTGAACACCGCCAGGCAGGTAATGCCTATTTTTTTTTCTTTTTTGGCGTGATATACAATGACCCGGGAGCATTTGAGTAATACTGGGCGCTGTGACCTCAAATCCCTCAGCTCTTGCTGACTTCCTCTAGCCTGTCTTTACGTGGGGAGGTCTGTCAGCATGATATAAGTTACTTAGCAAGGACAACACTCAATGACTTTATTTTTAGTCCCATTTCAAAACCTTAATTCTCTCACTTTTATTTGAAGGCATAGCAAAATATGTACACTAATTGCAAACATTGGAACCTATTGAGAATTATTTTAATTCTAAAGTCTACAACCATTTAAGCAGAAATTAATTAAGACATTAATATGTTCATAATGTCTCGTTAATACGGACTGCCGCATGGAGAGTACTACCAGCGTAGCCACGGGAGCCTGACCCTTGGCACACGCAACAGGTGAAATCCTTTCGGAACTGGAGTTTTAGGTTGCTTTACAAACAGGTCATGCGATAACCGACATGGAACGCCTTTTTATGGTTTACCATTGATACATGTACATATACAAAATCTTCACCCTTCGTTTACAGAACTTACTTGTTTTCCATGAAATTCCAATGTGCCACACACACGGAGGGCTTGTGACGATGGCAAGTTATCTTATAGCCTTGCACCCAGACATGCCGACATGTCGACGAAAAGCTCGTTCCATGGTGAACGTGCTTACTCCATCAGATTTGAGACCTGATTCCAGAACAAGGAACTAATACAAACGTATGTAAACAGTGACTCTATCATCATGCCTATTATTGTTGCCAGGAAGCCACCATCTATTTTACAAACACGTATTACAAATTTAAACACCCTCAAAAGAAAATCCATTTTCATGGAAGAACGGATGTGTTTCTCGGTCGCAGCTTAATTTGAGCACCCTTGTTTGCCGTCTGCTTCTTTCTCAACTTGCATCCGAGACCGGATTCATGGCAATTTTTTACTTGCCTTCTCACTCTCTGTAGCTATTGGGAAATAGCTGAGCATGAGTTATATTACACGCTTTCAGATTTGAGAATGTGAGCGTGTATCGAAGTGTTTTGTGAGCATTTGAGTAATTCTAAACCAGTGACGCCCAATAAACTGAAATTAGCAGTGCTGCTTTCTCTTTACGTAATTTTGCTTCAACCATGGTGCAAGGAGGCGTATTTGTTGATATTTTGTAAGCATTTACATGGACAGATGAGATATCTAACTGAGATAAACTGACAAGAGGTCGGATTTAATCGATTACGTACATATATTACCATTTGTCAAAAAACACAGCCGCCAATGCTCCCCAGGCTGTAGTCTTTTGCCGCTGAAGGATTTTATGGCTGTAATCAACTTGAAAATCATATCTGCAGTGGTATGCACGTTTAAGATCTACATGTATTTAGAGGTTTGTGGACCTTTGCTACACGTATGCGCTGCCGTGCTATGTATCCAAACTGCTTTCAACGTCAGCCGATCGCGGGATCTATTCCATTTCTCACTTCCTTCAACTTCTGTCTTAAGTCAGCAAGTTTGTTAGGCACGCGCATGGTGAAAAACGAGGGGTGGGTTTACCCCGTTACACTCCGGTTGGCTGCATCAACAAATCCAAACCCCGTCGTATATAACGTGAAATATTCTTCAGTACAAAGTATACTTTTTCCATCATGACTTGCTTGTCAGACATCGTCTCCAGCCTCCGTTTTGATTTGTATATACATGTCACTTCAATCAAATATGTAGATCCGAGCGGAAGACTAATTGAGACAATCAACTGATTATTTGATCCGTGCATACTGTCCAGTTACACAGTTTAACGCTGAGTATGGCAATTCGCGTGTCCAAGCCATCAACCGGTAAAGCAATATCCACGGTCAAATTCCCAAAGACATACATGGATGATATGGGTTCTTTCTTTAACTGTGTTTATAGACACAGTTGTTGTGTGGAAAATCTAATTCGGCGTTGTCGTGGTTGTCGTTCTTTCTTTGTATTTTCGCCCTGAGTCATTTAATTTGCGTATCCAAAAACCTATCAAAACTTTTTCATTTATAAATTGCTTAGCGTAGCAGCATTCATCGGGCAAGAAATATACATGTACTCAAGTGAAAAAATGTAGTGCCAAAAATGCGATACTATGTATTCATATTGATGCTCCCAAGGCAAAAACTGTTCTTTGCAGGCCTTTATATCAGCTCCTGTAAGCTTATACACTGTGCATTAACGGAAGTGCGATAATCTTTCTCCACGTCATCCCGACAAATAACTTATATAAATGGCAAGACACTTGCTGTGCCGGATCGCCACAATTAACCGTTCTACGTGAGTGCCTCGTGATTCGCTGCATTTCAGCATTTCAGCCAGGATACTTGCTAATTTATGTGTACCGATCGTCATGATTAGACAGGCCAGCAGTGGGTGGGCATTTCTCCCACGACCTTGGATTCAAATAACGGACAGCGTTCCTCCTAACATAGCATAAGTCGAGTTCAATAACCCTCGCCCATGTCAATGCCCTCAGCTGATTGAAAGCAAGGCAAATTTAAGTGACCTACTTTAATCCCTGGACCATGGATTAATAAAATTAACTCACGTTCCACTGACCAGTGCTGCAAAGAGATCTAGAGACACCATGAGAAACATAGGCTGCAAAGAGACGGAAAGCCACAGTGAACAAGATATGCGCGAGTGTAAAACAGCTGATATAGCGTCCAGCGCAACCTTTTCCTAGAGTTATTGAATAAGGCAGTAACTAGTCTCGCTCCCAGGCCACTGACCTGGAATTCAATGAGGGTACAGAGAGGGACCATCTCTCAAGGCGGTTAACTTCACACTCACCATCAATAACTCTCCCGAGAAAGTCAAAATGTCCACTTGAAAAACCGACCAAAACCTTCACTCTCAAGAAGGAAAAATTTAATGCGGTAAAACTGTAGACTCTGCTGGACCCAGATTACGTGCCTACAAAGTGACACAACAATAGACCTATCGTTGGTACAGTTGTTTACATTCTCACGGTTAAAGGGGTTTTGTCTTAGTTTTTGAATAAATGATCACACATGTTCATGGTTTTGTTCACACATCCCGCAGATGGCCATACTCTCAACGATCAAACCATGAACATATTTGCTTGCACATACAAATATAACGTCACACACAAACAAATCACCGATATGATATTTCTACGAAATGTGGTTACCATGGCAACCATATAAGAACGCGACGCATTGTCACCTCTATATACATGTATGTAGCCACCATAAATTAAAATGGTTTTTGCTTATAAATTGGACTTGTAGCCCGGGCATGAAGTCCTAGCTTTTTCAAAAATAGTATAGATAGAATAAAGCTGGGAAAACTGACAACTTGGTTACCATGGCAACCGTGAAAAGGGTCAAAAAAGTAACACTAAACACATCTGTATGCATGCATCCACTAAAAAAAAACATGCCAACCAAGTTGTGTTGTCGCCCAAACATTGCTACATACGACGGCCACCGAAACCAAATCGTTATTCCATAATAGTAGGTGGCAAAGCAGGACGCATAAAACATCAAAAAAAAAAGGAAACAAGACAAATACACACTTTCTTCAAAACAGTGTATAATGTGCATTCATCCTTGGGTATGAGAATTATTGAATATCGTTTTACCCTTAATAAGATTTCACGATTAGGAAGGGCGGGTGGGGAGAAGCGGGGGGGGGGGGGGAGGCGAGACGGGAACCATTGCCCTTCGCCAAAATTCGAGGCAAAACCCGGAGTGGATATATCTTGACCAGTTAACTTTAATCACTTGAATTACTCATTACGGAAATCAAAGAAAAAAAATCAAGAAGTAAAAATTAACTTTCAAACGTAATGGCACACATGACTATACATAGGCAGTTTCCGATTAACTCAACTCCATCGGTAGCTTATCGATAGCTGTAGCGTAATTCAATATGAAATGAATATTTCTTACAGAAATACGAAATGCATAATATATACATATATGTCTATATCGCTTACCTCTGAGTAATAAAATGTGAACACGGGCTTGTCAGTGAGTTCAGTCTAACCTATGCTGTAGGTTGAAATCGCCAAGTGTCAATTGACTCTCCTAACCTCTATGGTAACAATCTACAATGTGAGCACTTTGTGAAATTTAGATGTGAGTGTGTGAGAGCGAAGAGTTGATTGGCTGCTACTGTTTGTATATTTTTATCCCGCTTTCTGCATGGGCCGGATGAAGTCAATGACCGGGGTTGACGAACTCTTTCCCAACCTGACATAGTTCGTTCACCCCAGACTGCGCATGGGCACAAGCGAGCTCTCGAAAATGAGGCGTACGTGGGTGCGGGATACCATAAACCGACAACTCGCATTTACTGACGTTCGTGGGAGAAGGTTTCACTGCGAAACCAGAGCCTCCGTAAATTCTTCCTTCCATGTCGAGGTTCCCGAAGCCAATCTAAGAAAAGAAACGTACACTTAGATAATTAGCCGACACAGAGATTTAAAACGGCGTTGATTAGTAGACCCACCTTCTAGTGCCTCGCCCACGGTCACTGACCTGAGTACACATTGAGCTTAACTAGGCTAACGGCATCTTTAGGCGCATACTACAGTCAGTGGATTTTCTGTGACGTGACTGCTTGGTTCGCAAATAGTTTAACAAAACTTGTCCCAGTCATATCGTATATTTTACATCAACGTATTTATATCCTTGAAGCTAGCTATCGTGCAATGTTCATAAAAGAAGACATAAAGGAATAGTATCTTGTAAGCCTGTGATAAACTGTCACCCGCTTCCCACAACTGTCCCTTTCCACATATAGAGAGGTACACGTATCCCTAAGGTCAGTGACCTTATCTTATATCCTCATTTCATTGCAAGAAAATATTATGAGTGAAAAACACGAGAAACATGAAGACGTTTACATACATATAGTTACCTTTCTCTGGCAGTTAACATGTCAGGCCGATTAACATTGTACGGTGGAAGAAACGCCTCGATCGCTTTCACCTTGATAAAGATGTGCAACACTACAGTTAGCCTTGTTGTCATGTATTCATCACCTCTGATTTCAGACTGCTTCAAACTGGGATAAAATATCTGCACGCATTTTTTCTCTAAAGCTTCTCCACACAGATGTTGAATATAAGGCATCGCGATTTCAATGCTGGTTGAACCTATAGTATCTAACCAGGATAGATACGCACACTCTGGCAGATGTTACAGGCCTATGCATAATCCGCCATGTACGTTTCTCTTACAGGACAGCCAGACCATCTCCCGGGCGTTGACACCAAGACTAATAAATATTCATGAGTTGCTGAGAATAGCCACTTTTAGCTGCCAAGCTCACTGCACAGGGCATTGAACTCATTACGAGTGAAATATCAGGGACTACACCAAAAGAAAAATAACCCCACACTGTCTCACAATTCAAGTTTTCCTTTCATGGATTACACAGTGTCAAGTACTGTGCGTTTTTGGCGTGGGTTTTCCTTTTTTTTCTGGATCCTTATCTCTATTTTATATTTCGCAATGACTGCAATATAGTACCTATATAACTCTTTACCAGACCACCGACTGCGTAGGGATACATAACAAACCGACGTTCTTGGGAAGTCTTCACATGCTCCGAACGGGAAACTCTTCACATTTTCAAGGTCGGCCATCATATCGGAAATCCCCGTAGATTCCCCCAAATTAAGCTTTCTTTTTCGATTTTGCCGCGTGATTCTGATAGGCTACGTAAGAAATCAAATGTTAGTTCTGTACATTGACGTTGAAGCCGAAAAAAGAACACTTGACAACTAATGCTTGATAAAGTTTATCTGGAAAGTTGCTCACAGGAATAGCTGGCGATGTATTCTCGAACTTGAGCATTGTATTAATGGACGAAATGGAAAATGAAATATAAGAAAACGTTACAGGATTTTAGTTCTCTTATATTTTGACAAGAATTATTATAATTTCCTCTGAAACCATCAACCTTCAGGTGTGTGGGTTTCTTTATGTTTCTGAAGTCTATGTTTTCTACCTTGGTTTTTCTGGACCTTGTGAAACAGTTGGACGATATTGATCTTTATTTGAGGTATGTCGGCTCGGTGCCATTGACCGTACTTTCGGTTGTTAACATGCATGCATTCGGATATGCATCAACTGTGTTTGCCTTGATACATGTACCACAACAAAGGAATCATGACATATTTTCTCTTGATTACTGATCCAACATTGCCAAAAGCCAGTCTGGAAAAAAAAATGATACAACAGTGGCTTTGTTTGCCAGAAACGAGAAAAGTTTGGACGACCTTAATTGTGTGCATGATGTGACCCAATTACCTCGGAGGACGCTACCCTCAATGAAGTCAGCATGGTTACCTCCCCTTGTTGGAGTATTTATACGCTGAGATCTAGGACAAGTGGGTGTGTCAATCTCCAGTTTGTACTGATATGTGAGGGTCACGATGGGACGAGGCAGAGGTAAACAAACGCAGGCTGGCCTTCACATTACTAACGATCTGGGATATTTGCCAAGCTAACGAGACACAGACTTACTCCTGCACAATAGTACAGATCTACCGTACTTGTATATAATTGTAAATATGTTAGGAGACATATATTTTAAAGACGGCTATTGTGTAGTAAAAATCAGTGGATGAATCTAGCCAGAATTAAAAAAAAAAAAAACCGGGAAAGCCCGGGTAAACCACCATACTTTTCTATATCTTTTCTGTGTACAGCAAATACGTTTTTTTCTATTTAACCTAAGGAGCAGTTACAGTATCCTGTTAATGTCCCTTTCTACGCGCACATAGTGCGGAGGCAATTAAGTGTACATGTATATCTCGTCATACTATTGTTTTACGGTTGAGCTTAAATATAGATATACAGTATAGCGATGATGTGAACAGGGTAAGATTGGCTCTAACGGCATCCCGCTAATTATATAATAGCCTGAAGTACATCTGTATCATAAGTGATCATACACGTCCGGTAACCTGGGGACGGTCGTGGGTCGCCGCCCACCACTCAAACCCCACCCCGGATCTGCCAGATTTCTTCCCACCATAATGCTGGCCACTGTCGTATAAGTGAAATATTCTTGAGTAAAACACCAATCATATAAATAAATAAATAATCTTACACATCGCCATGGTGACCAGTGGGGTCCAGGGTTCGAACCCTCTTGATCCTCTCAAATAAATTAAACGCAATTACTCAAATCAATAAACGACGCAGTACATTTTTTTTTTCACAAATTTTGATCATTTTTGTTGGAAATGTAACAAAATGTAGAAATGTGCTACATTTATGGACGGAGATTTTTTCACACAAAGCTAGCTACACATGTGAATAACCTTAGATGTAAATGATGAAAGAAAAGTAATGCTAAGCATTTTTGGGAAACGGTACATCTGTACGGTATTGATCTTATGGCCACTACACTTTCGATATTTGCATTTTGCCATTCTTAACACCCCAATCGTATAACTGACTAAATGTGTCATCCGTCATATTTTTACGTCATGCTGAAATAAACTGATGCGTGAAAACGAAGTTCGTTATTAATGAAGGTTTGGGAATAAATATACATGTAAAAATTTAATGTATCGTGTCATATATATCTATATAAATATACGCTGCATCTCTTGAAGACTTTATTAACTTCCCATTGAGCAAAGGTGCCTTCACGTGAAATGACTGGGTGAATGACCGCAAGGCTTCACGTGATTTATTACAGTAGACTGGTGTCATCGTGCGCTGCCTGGGATGTCAGTGCCGAAGCGAGCGACACAGCCAGATTTGCTACAGCAGAGGAAAGACAGTCAGCCGTGATCTCGAAGCGCGCATCGATCACCACACCGCCCAGAGGCCTTGGGGCTTGGTGCGTTAATAACAGTGCATTTTGTTGCCAAACGCAGCCTTCACATATCAGCAAGACACCACAGTGAAAAATACTCGACACTTGCCTTTATAACTGCATTCCGTGAAGATTTTCACAAAAGTACACGTATATAGGGCAGACCGTATATAAACGTTATGTGTTACAAGTACGGACGCGCTCAAGCGGTCATACCAGCCCACTATTATCCAGCAAATGTGAAAGCACCGAAGCGATGACAAATACGCTGCCTCAACTAAGGGAGGCAACAGTGTACTAGCGAAGGGGTCGTTGACCTGATGCGCGAGTCAACGACCGTGTAGGCCTCGAAAAGGGGTTCAATATACTGACGATCAGTACCATCCCTGCATGATTTGTTAAAGGCTATACGCAAACCAACTCAGTCATTCCACATTAAAACTTTCACAGGGAAGCGCGTTTTAGCTGGTTACCGTTACGGGAAAGTTACGTTATCAGTCAATGTCGGCGC
The DNA here is from genome assembly GCA_016165875.1 of Acanthopleura granulata. Classification (NCBI taxonomy): domain Eukaryota; kingdom Metazoa; phylum Mollusca; class Polyplacophora; order Chitonida; family Chitonidae; genus Acanthopleura; species Acanthopleura granulata. Next base: position 5,540,702 of record JABBOT010000009.1, on the reverse strand, counting down.
ACATGTACGACACTCAGTATACATAGGCATATAACACGGGACTAAGAATATATCCTTCAAGATTATGTATAGGCTCATTTATATGAGTCTCAGGTAAGTTTTTACAATTGTTTTACTCAGCTGCTGTTAAAAAAAAGCTTAAGGTACGGCCTGTGGAAATTTTTTGCGATTTGCATAAGACAGTTAACTTTTCCGCCACAGTATATGACTTCAACATACAGTGGCAGACAATACGCATGCATAAGTAAAGCATAGCTTTGGAAACGTTTAGATAAGCTACAAGTTTATTTAAGAGTGATATGAATATGTTTCTCGAGAGTTAACTAACCGTATAGCATTACCCGATCGAAGGGCTTAATTTTTTTTTTCTTTTTCATGTACATTTCTTATGGCCAGTTCCAATTTAAGGTTGTGTCAATTTAAGGCATCGCAGATTCTACGTATAGCTGATCCACCCAGTTACATCAGACTAGGAAAGCATTAAGATTTTCTCACTTATATGATATGATCGAACCTATTTGGAGGTTAAATCTCGGACTTATTGCACTCGGCTTCATCGGCAGTATGTGCATGCAGTCTATTTTGAAATTCCTGCCAAATACTTTGTCAGTTCGGGAAACTGTGGCAGACATACAGCGCAGTGCCTAGTATAGTGATTTAGGGGACCATGTCGTCTCTCATATTTCCGTTGAAATCGGAACATTTGCACTCATCCGCGAACGCATACATGGCTATAAAACTCCTCACAGTGACAGTTGTTTACCTGGCCCCAAACTCCTAACAGTGAAATTTCATGTAGCTGCTTACCGCGGAGCTGTAAGTCTCGTAGATTCACGTCTGTCACGAGCCACCGCATTTGATGCTCGAAGTCGCTCGGTACAGTTTGCTACATGATCTGAACACAAGTTCTGGTGGGTTACTGGAATCTAGTTAATTTGTGTCACCAAGTGCAGATAGTCCAACATGTGTAGTGTGATCGTTGGCGCAATCTCTCTTCTGTTGTCTATGATGCACATAGGCATACCATATGATAATCTCAAACATGCAGGCGTTTCATCTTTTTTTTTATATTTTTTTTTCTTTACATGTTTTGTTACAGGCGTGGAGAAATGGCTAACTTGGCCTTATAACAAAAAGGCACAGGAACATCATGGCGGCTTTGAACAGTCAAAATTAAAGTCTTAACGCAACAGCGCAGAAGTTCTGTCTTCGCCACTTCTTCCAGTGGTAAAGCATGCCTTTTTCACTTTAGCGTGAAAAGGACTCAATACTACAAATGCCACTAGTTTTCGAATACCGTACTATGTGTACAATACAGTGTGAGTAGCCTAGAGTGAATACTTAGGTTTAGTCAGTCTGTATAAGAGGGGGGGGGGGGCGCTGAAAAGACTCGAAATTGTTTACACACACACACACACATATATACATATATATATATATATATATATATATATATATATATATACATATATATATATATATATATATATATATCTTCCATGTGCTCAGATGCTGTGAGCAGAGTACACAACTTAAAAAAAAAAAAAAGCTCTTCGTGTACTTAATAGTTCCGTAATTAGGCCTAGTCACTTACGCCCAGTCAGTACTAAAGTCCATCCATATTTCCTTTCATGGATATCCTTTCATGATGTGTTTTCGAAACAGATTTTTTACAATGCATAATCTAAAAAGTCCATTCAACTATATGGAGCATTACTACTGATTCCGGGATACGTCAGACGTGCTGCTTAGGAGTTATAAGTTGACAACATCTTTGTTTCAATGTTGTTGAATTTTTGTTGTTGTTGTTGCACAGAAAACATGTATGGACATAAAAAGTTAATGAGTGTCATATCATGACTTATGCCCGGGTACAATAAACTTTCCTCCAAATTGTACTCGTTTATTTTGAACAATATCAAAAAGTTTGTTCTGCATTTTGACGTTTACAATTAATTCATTTTAAATTTTAACCCTTGAAAGAACGTTAATTGTGCATTTGTGACCTATACAAGAAACCTCGCCCTACATGTTTTTTTTATATGCAGAAATTGTTATGTCACACATTCATGAGAAATAACAAATGGTGATAAATTGAATAAAATATAATCTTGATAAACCGATGAAGATAGAATTGTTGACATTAGTATTACAGGTATGTGTCTTACTGATGTGCTCTGACAGGTGATGTGACGAAATGCATCAGGCGACATTGCAGTACTATATGTAACTATGTAGAGTAAGACACCCTGGATTATTTTTATATTTGACTTGGTTGATCCACCAGAGTAAGAAAGCAACGCACAGAATGAGAGATTAGTTAACACTTGAAGCTTGATCTCAAAAACAGCGCACAAATTTAAATCCTATTTCAGATATAAAGGTTGTGAGAAATCACAGTCATGCCAGTTAAAATAAAATAACTACAAAGGAACACATTTCAGCACAGAGTAATTAACGGGAGGTAAAATAATATGATTTAAGTACATGTTACATTGTGCAGGTTTATATATTATGAATAAATTGCACCGTCTATACATTAATGTCACTGAGAGAAACTTTTCATCATGGCGTCATGCTGCAGACTGGGCACCACACTTTGAAAATGATAGAATTAAGACTGTAATCACTAGATTTCGACAACATAAGATAAATGAAGGATGCTAAATTTTAATTAAAAGACAAACAAGGTATATATAAGGTATTATGTTTTACTAAACTCACTGTTATTAAGTTCTTGGCATTCTCAGAAACATCCCGTCTTGCATTTCTAAACTCCGTCTGCCATATTCTTGTTCTGCTTGTAGGCACCATTATGTTTGAAACTGATGCAGTATATCAGGGGTGTAAATGAGGACAAACGGCAGACATTTTTTTTGTTTTGTTTTCTTTTTTTCTTTTTTTCTTTTTTTTTGAACTACAGAATATTGCAATAAAACAGACATTGTGATATGTAAGCTAAGAATATCTTACTCACCATTGATATTCCTTTTATGACGCATTACTAGTAAAATATTCCAATAAAATATACCAGTAAAATAAACAATGAGAAATATGAGAAACTCTTTAACGAAAAGTATGTACAGCCCCCCATATAAACAACCGAGGTACAATTATACACAGTATTAGGAAAGGATGAAATCCAACCAGTATATTTGTCACATCACCATTTATACATTTTATGCCGTAAAAACAATTTTCTTTGAAAGCATAAACTTGGAAAGGGTGACACAGTTGAACCTAAAAGAAATAAGACTTTTGCTTCTAGCTTACATAAAGCGGATTTTATTACATGTATAATGCACTTACTACACCCAAGTTTTTCTGGAAATCGGTCTTGGACCATATTATTTCTTACTTCACATGTACTGGGTTGCTGAGCATTGTTGCAGTGATTTCCATCTTCCAGTTGATATGGACGTAAGATGCATATATGTAGGAAATACAGTATGAACACCAATATTTAATACTCTCTCTGGCGAGCCAGAGTGTTTTCACGTCTGTTTGAACACTTAGAGATTGTCTGATTTGATTGGCCTAAACACCATCACATGATGTTATATGATAGTTTTAGATCTCGTGCTAATATTGCCCGTTTGCGTAGTGACGTTATACCTGCACGTGCCTTCTTCTGAACAGCGTCGTCTGCTTCAGTTGTCTCCGTGATGGAAGCCTCGCCTGAGTGTCAGGCAGCTAGACTGAAACGATTTAAAGCGCCAACCGAAGAAGATTTAGACACAATTCACCTAGGGTAAACATACACACGTGCTGAAAAAATAACCTGTTGCTTCTTGTTGCTTGCAAAAGTAGATGTTTTGATAGTAACCCTTTCCTTGCCAGCAGTGATTTTGATATACCACAGAAGATGCAATATTGCAAACTCCTCTAGTTACATTAAATGAACTGCTCAACATTAAGCTTTGTGTTAAGCTTTTTCGCTATAATAAAAGAGGTAAAGCATGTTAAGGTGTGGGATATCACGATTTGTTAGCTCTCGATAAGTGATATTCAACTCATGCTATGCACTCGTTGAATATCACCTCTCTCGAGCTAGCAAATCGTGATAATGCGCGCATAAACATGCATTATTTGTGTAGTACAGGTGTTGTGCTATTCCCATTAGAATGTGCTTGGTAGCGGCTACGAAAAGGTCAAACACGTAAAAATTTTACCTGAAATTTACTCATCTTGGAGTGACTTTGAGTGACAGGGGAATTTTGAGTTTGAACTCTTTTTCGCAAAAGGTAAAAAGAGTTTAACAGTGTAATGTGACGTGTCATAAAATGTCATGCAATTTTTTTTAATTTACCGATCACCTGTCTCGCTGTGTTAGGAAGGTACAAACCACCTCTCCTTTGCTGAGGAGCTTCTTAAATTAAAACAAAATTCCAGCTCCTCAATTTTCCCTATTGTACGTGTAGTCTAAATAACTTTAGACGCCCATGTTAGAGTGAATGTAATCAGAAATAGTTGCCGAACATTTTTGATAGGTCGGTTGGTACAATAGGGTTTTTCTTATCTTTAGCGATATAAGAGTTCGAACTGAAAATTCACTATTATAGATAAGCAACGTCTGATAAATTGTGTTTAACATCACTGTATTTTTTTCACCTAATTCTGCTTAAGTCATGGTGCTAGAGGGCGTGTAAGCTGTTACTCCTTAAAAACTTACACGTACAGTTAGAATAAAACCCTAACTGAGGTAAAACTTTAACCCAAGCTTCATCCGCTAAGCGTCAGATACATCTATGAAAATGAAAATATATCTTGTCTACAAGGTGGGAAGGTCCGCCATCAACCTGCGGACGATAGTAGGTTTCCATCGGGCTCTGACCGTGTTCCTCCCACCATATTGCTGGCCGCCGTCGTATGAGTGAAATATTCTTGAGTACGGCACAGAACACCAATTAAATAAATAAATGAATCAAGGAGTGTGAGGTCAATTACACATTTATGATGATTTTTTTCACAGAATCCGTCAACTTTTGACAGTTCATCAACCACCGATGAACCCTTGGTCAGCCCCCTGAAGACGGTAACACACTGTCGAGAGAGATGCCCAAGGGAACAGTGCATCTGGTGCAACTGTCATTTGCTGGGCCAGAAGCCAATGATTGAGAAGCCATTTCAGGGGTGACCTGAATTAGGCAGTTCGGTAATATATTTGTAACCAGTTATCACAACTTTCCCGATCGAGATGTAATGTGTCCCTTGTGTAATGACCCACAGATGCACGTCCACTGGGAGATGAGCTCTTGGAAGCTTCCATACCATGACTGCCCCCAAGGCAGGGGTCACCTACCAGAGGTGGAAACTCATGAAAATGTCGTTTACAGTCAGATGCATCAAAGCGATGTTTCATCCGCTGAACGGCTTCTGAGTCAGCAGAGGAGTGACGAGGAAAAAAACAGAGCATCTTATTCATCCAACAATCTGATACAATTGGCATACAATTCTGGCTCTGTGGCTTTTGAAGGGAGTCAAATATCACAGGAAATAATGGCACCACTAGAGCCACAGTTTCCAACCGGTTCATCACCAGCGCCGAATAATTCGACAAACATGTACCTTAACGGCTTGGTTACCGTTGACAGTTCACCGCCCGAGCACGGCTTTAATTTTAACCTCGAAAACAATGATATTCTCCTGGATGAGATTGCGGTGGAAGATTTAATATGTTTTCATGTGCCTTGCCACTGTGGACCAAAGGAAAACATTCCTGATAGGACTAATCCGCAAGAGAGTGCTGTTCCTGGAATTGCACGCCATCATGATCCAAGAACACCAGGTGTTTCTCCGCGAAGTGCACCATGGGTTGGGATTGCATCTGGAAGCGCACCGAAAAGTGGCGCTCCTAGTTCGCCAGACAGTGGTGCTTTTCAGCTAAGTGTTGTGCAGGAGAGTGTTACTCAAGGAAGTGCATCAGTCGTTGGTGTTGCCCTCGGAAGCTTGGCAATGGGTGGTGTTATAGCTGGAAGTACACCCGATGATGGCATTCTGCCCGGAAGTGTGCTTCACGAAGATGTTTTCCCTGACACTCTGCATTGCAAGGGTTTTCCACACGAAAGATTTTATGATAAACATACATCAAACCAGATTTCCACTGATAAAGCTCACCCCAGTGATGCGCTACCGCTTAAAAACCTACGATACAATGATGTCTCTTTCCCTGCTAAACCTCTCTGTGTAAAATCTTATGTGCTGAGTCAAGTTTCAAAATCCTCTTCCGTCGAAACAGCGTCTGGTCTACGGGACTCTGATGAATCATCAACACAGGGACAAGCGACGGGGTTATCTCCCTTAGACTGCGCAAACTGTGATCTGCTAGTGCCCAATTTTGGCGCTCTGGCGCCCGTCGTGACAAAAGTGCACTTGAATGATGAGACAAATAATAGTACCGGTGACGAAGAACACAACAGTATCGAACGCCCATGCCGGCAGGTCAGAATGTCGGACATTCTGGACTGTGTCATCGAGAATACCATAGCTGAACACACAAAAATGAAAATCGTGGAAGACAGAGCCAGCAAAAGTCCAGACCCTCAGGCCACGGGTGAAGAAGGGTGACGTGTCGACTGTTAGATATCAAAATGGCGGATGGCAGATGATCTCCATCTAAGACCACATAGATGGCCAGCGAACACAGTTGATCGATAACTTCTTGACAAAGTGCCGAAATCAGTGGCGACGGCTTGAATTGCATATATGTCCCTTCGCGTATGAACGCAGCTCCGAAATAACTGCTAGCTGCGGGCATGCAGTACAACGTGATTTCGTCTTACATGAATTTAGGGCTGGTGCTTGTTTTTTCTTTTCTTTTTTTTTTTTTTTGGTTGTTGTTGTTATTGTTGTGGGGGTGGTTATATAGTGCACCTACCACTTGTGACAAAAGATAAGACAAAAACCATGTACAATCGTGTTAGGATGCCATTAAAAGAAAAGACAAACTAGGCGTGCAGAAGCCATGTTTTAAATAAATGTTAGCTTTGAAACAAAACCACTTTTAAAATAAAGATTCACCACTTTCGAAATAAAATCCACTTTTGAAAAGAAATTCATGACGTTTGAAATAAAATGGCACTTTTCCTAGTTTCTGTTACAAAAGTGGAACTGATTTCACGAGGGGTCAGTTTTTAATAATAGGTCACTTATTATATCACAAGCGTTTTTTTTTTTTTTTTAATTCCAAAAGTTACATTTTAGTTCAAAAATTGTTCTTACAGACGCGCGGAAACCTGCCTAATCGGCCACTGCTACTTTTTATGGTTTGCTTGGTTAACTTTGTAAGTCAACTTTAAATGTGGAATTCTTACAAGACTGTGTGATACGCCGTGTTATAGGGAAAACGGAAACACGATGTAGTCTATGTCACGAAGAAAGCACAGTGAGGATCGTGTGACGTCACACCGGAAACAGATGCGTTCTCGGATTCAAGAAATAACTCTCGTCAGATTGGTTAAAGCTGAGGACAGGGCATCACTGTCGATTTTCTCGAGGTGAGCGTTTTTGCTTCCTTTGGACTCTGAACTCCGTTATATGTAAGACCTGGTTGTACGGTGAATTACTACCACCGGACTGTCTCACGGTAATCTGGGCAAGTGTGTGCGCTAACAAATCCTGAGTAGAATCAGCTTGAAAGAAACAAAACCAACTCACTGAAAATACCTTGCAGTTAAGTACATGTTTATTGATACAAAGGAAGGAGAAGGAAAGAAGGGGACAGGTAGAAAGAATGCTCAATCTCCACACGCCAGTTTGAGTGACCTAAACTGTGGTAAGGGTCTTGCGTGCTGTGGACATCCGAATCAACCTAAATACAGAGGATAGTGGTTGGAATAAAGGCTGCTGTGGAAGTGCACTTGTTAACTCTTCGGATGCCCAGGGAGAAAGAGCGCGCGCCTTTGTCTCTAACCCCTCAGGAAACCAGACGGGTAGGGCAATAAATCTCATCCCCCCTCTCTCTGGGTGGGATGGGAGCAAGGAGTGTGCACCAGCGCAAAATTTATGGCCTTAGTGAACATCCAGCCACTCCCACACACTGTCCCCACAGGGGTGTACAGTGGCCAGGGTTGGTGCTGGGGTTTACACATGTATATGATTCACTCGAAATGCTTAAATGCTCAGATGGTTTTATCATATTGATATTTTTGGCGGGTTACTTTATTTGCTTCAAGTAATGTATGTGGGGAAATAGCCCTTTGTTTTTCCTTGAGTGTTTTGGCGGATATCATTTATTTCTCGGTGAAATATACGTATTTTCTCACCAGTCATTTCACGACCAAAGAGGGTGCTGTGAGGCTAAGCGTACAGAAGCCTACGTGCGTGAAAAAGGCCAAGTTCGTCTAGCGGAGACACATGCCCTGTAAGGAATATGATTGCACACGTGACAATCGCGTGTGTGCGTGCGTATATGCTTGGTTTTTACGTCGTCCTCGACCAGGCGTGCTTAGAGTAGTGCTTAGATTGTCTCAAGTATCATTTGGTTCAGTACTCAAGTGTCTTTGGTTTGACGCGACCTCGAGGCGGGTGCTCTAAGCTAAGGTCACCAAAGCGGTCAGCAGTCTCAGGATGGTTTTCAGGCGTTCACAGATCTCTCAACACCCTACACTGTTGAATTCAAATATTTTAATTTTTGTTACTTTTTGTTTATGTTGTTAAATACAAAAATGTAAATAAATATAGAAATTATTCCACGTTGCTGTGGTCAATATTATGAAACTGATTTTATTTATATATCAGCATTATTCCGTGCTAAAGTGTTAAACACAGGCTGGCATGTTAAATATATCGAATGATATGATATCCCGTTTATTTTTATTGTGTAAATTACTTTCGTTTTAAGGATGTGATTTCTTAGTAACGACTGAACTCTGATAGGTTGGTCAGTAACAGAGCACAGATTTAATATAATGAATTGTATAACTGCTGCTTTGATTTTGAGGTTTCGATAAAAGTGGAATGTGTGATAATAAAACATTTACAAGAACTATTACACATATTTTCTCCGCTGTATCCTGTACTCTATGGAACTACCTCATATTGGTATTTGAAAGTATTGGTGCTAATGAATTCAGACGACAAATACTCTACAGAGTTTTGCCCCTTGGGGTATAATTGTTGTTTTGTTTTTGACGGCGCTCACACTTCATCTAGAGAGAGGCGGCCACTTCATTGTGAGCTTATAGACTTGAGGTGTCGTATATATACTTATCACAGGCCATACTTAACATGCTTATCTGATACTGGCAGCAGGCCTAACCATGATCTTCATAAGATGTCTTGATAACTGCGAAAAGACATCTTGAAACCCGACATTATTGTTACCATTGTTAAAACCTTCTTTCTTTTTTTCTTTATTTATCTGATTTATGTTTTACGCCGCACTCATTATTTCACTTATACTACGGCGGCCAGCATATTGGGGTGAGAAGAAACCGGGCAGAGCCCGGAGGAAACCAACGACCATCCGCAGACCTTCCCACATACATGAACGGCCAGAGAGGATGCAAGGAGGAACAGGGCTTGGACGCATTGGTGACAGGCTTCTGAGTCATTTGGCTATTCCCTTGACTAAGGAGGCTGCGACAATCCCTTTCAGGGTACCAATAAAGTATTCTATACATTACTTGTAAGAATATCGTCACCGAAGAGGAGTGCACTGAAAAAACAAAGACTGCAAGCAAACCAAGACTGCTCTAACGAACTGTAGTAATACAAACACACGTACATAATAACCCACCAACACCCCCAGCCCAAAAACAATAAACAGTTATGTACAAATTTGTGGAAATTTATTGACGAAATACAACGCATAATGTAAACATGAAAGTAACCCTTTCCTCCTTTCAATTGTATGTAGCACTAACACATTTGGGTATTTATTCTTAATTATAGTATCTTCCTTCAGTATTTACTTTTACCATCGCCAGAAATAACGAGTGCGTTTACAATGCATCATCAGACGAAGTCATGGAAGGCAGAAACTTTTGTTGACAAGCAAGTGACTTGGGAATATGACATAGTATGTACAACGTTTGTTGACAACGATGTCTCCTAGGCATATGGCATATAATATGTACAAAATAAGGGAGGTAAATCATGGAAAAAGCTGTGAACACTTATAACACTAAGCCAGCCACCTTTCGTCATTTATTCACTTACATATTTATTCGGTTACTTTTTTATGATATATGCATGTCATGCTGGTTGAGACTAACTTCCCGAACGTAGTAAACAGTGGGAGATGAGAAATGTACAAATTCTCTGTTCAAAAGATGAGTTTAAACCGATGCCCACCAAAGATTTTTTTTTCAGAACACAAGTTAGTGTGCATATCGTTAGGTAAAGGGTATTAGGCTAAACAATATCAGTTATCAGGGTGTTTTGACGATATAATACCTAAGTAAAGTTGATCAGCAATTTACTTCCACAAATCAGAAGTGAAGAGTGGCGTCATATCCTCCAAAGTTTCATATTTGAATCGAGCAACCCTGCATTTGATTAGTCGGTCAGGTCCAGGCGTAAAGACAGCTTATCAAATAAAATAGCCTTGCACTTTCTGGTTTTCATATACCTTCAACAAAACCCCAAACCCAGAGGCCTAGTAAGCCATTTCTGCATGCATGCACGGCGATTTTCAACTAAAGCAATCAGAAGGCGAAAATATATAGGCAATCTAATTTTACCGTCCCTTTAGAAATTCAAAAATCTCCATTTAAAACTGAAAAGAATGATTTTCCTCAGACTTAAAAAGGTGAAGCTTTAGTTCACTTTGGTTATTTGCTCATTCGAATTTCTCAGATTTCATTTGTCGTTTCCCTTTCTGTTCTCTTTGCTTTCTTAGTTAATATACACACGAATTTTCCAATCGTTTGTCCTTGTGACTATTATGAAAGTTTTGTATAATTGCCGTCTAGATCCTCGTCTGTAGAGTTTTCAAGCACTTCCATGTACGTGTGGTCAGTCTCAGGTATATCTGCTGTCATCCTAGCATCCTTCTCATAATGGTTCGTGGCCGACGTCAGGTTGGAATACAGGTGATGCGGCGAAGTCATAAGGATATAATCCGAGTTATCCACGTTTGTTGTCGGAGTCGTAGGAATATCAACCGGGTCATCCATGTGTCGGGCCGAAGTCGTAGGAATCCAAACGTTGTCCATCTTTAGTGTCACCATTTCAATATTTACTCTTTCCATTCTGTAAGAGTGAATATGTATAGTGTTACAGCTGGATTCACATTATAAGCGCTGGAATTATATCCCATATTTGTTTCATCGGCGTATTGCAGTTCTTCGCAAAGATTTGTTTCCTTTATTTATTTCATTTAAACTTTCTACACTGACATATTTCGCTGATATTACCACGTTTGGTTTCATGAGTGGAGGGAAACCAGGTTAACTTGGAAAAACCAGACAAGTCTGGGCTGATAGTTCACAGCCCCGGCCGACAAGCATGCAAACCTGAGTTCAAACGCGCTACTTCATCGGTTATTTGTGGTGGTCTAAATTACTGACCCCCCCACACACACACGCCCCCCCCCCCCCAACAACATTCACACAAGATTCCAAGATACACTTATCTGGTTTTAATACGACAGTGATTTTGTCCCATCATTGGAGTGTGAGATAGACTTTGTTATTTATTCATTTGATTGGTGTTTTACGCCGTGCTCATGAATATTTCACCTATGCTACGGCGGCCAGCATCATCGTGGGAGGATATCCACGACCATCCGCAGGTTGCTGGCAGACCTTCCCACGTACAGCCGGAGAGTAAGCCAGCATGAGCTGGACTTGAATTCACAGCGACCGCATTGGTGGGAGGCTTCTGACTTTGTTAAGAAGACTGAATAAAATAAGGAAATAAACGTCGGATATGTATATACAAGATACAATTATATGTTGAAATCCAGAAACACATTTGTGCTGTTTATTGCTCTCAATACTGAAGCGATTTGAAGACCTAAAAACCGAGCAGAAGTAACGTATTTTACGTCAGAAATCTGAACTTGATGCCACCGCGTGTTCTGTTGTTTACTCCAGGTATAAAAACACTAATTGGATATTTTATGCAAGATTCAGGCGCACAGAAAACGGTACGGAAGGGTAGGGATTGGCTGTATCTGTGAAGTGTGTTGAAGAACTGCAATGTAATTTTGCAGGTATAGACTATGACAAACAATGATTGAAAAAAAGTCCAATAGTTGTGGCTACAACTAAACAGAGGAAAATATTGTCCAATAAGCAAGTGCTCCCTACACCCTGTTTCTATGGCGATAGGACGCTAGTACCCGCTTTTCAGCTGATTTATTTTGAGAAAATGGTAGCCAACCCCTGATGATATTTGGATATGTTGTAGGCCAGGCATCTGGTTATTTGACAGTGTGTGTCATTTTGTTCAGCGAAAATTAGGGAATACAGTTTTAGGTGGGTGTACTTTGTGAAATTACTGCATAAATAGTAAGGAAATTTTGTAGTGTTTTTGTAACTATACGAAATCTGCCTGAAAGTGACAGTTTAGATCTACTGCAGTGAAGGTGAAAAAAAAAAATCACTCACTCATGGAGGCTCATTGAGAGAAAGCTACAGGGAGAATTTTGTGGCAATTTTTGCCCATCTGTAGGCAAATATAACTGCATTGAATGGAAGGGTGCCAAAATACCCAGGGGAGTCTATGGACGACTGGTACTAGAGGTGCCTGTGGCAGGGAGAGGAGAATTCAGGGTACACAGACTGGGTGAGATGAGGTTTTAGAGGTTCCAGACTGGATGTATGATGTTGTTGTATTTACAGTTTGCAGGTCTGATCTTTGTCTTGTCGTTATAAAGTAAATTTTTAGAGGCCGTGATCGGTGTGTCATTTTAGCAGGCAGGTAGTGCGACCGATACTGACTTTATTACGCGCGTGTTAAATGATATTTCAACATGTCAATGCATGCTGCAATTGTTTGTGGCCTAGGTAAGAAAATATTTCCCCAATAAAGCTACCACCACTTAAGATGGTTTAAACCGATAGTCTGAATGTATTGATTTTGGCCATGCTGTATAGGGGTTGGCCATAATGGCGGCCAGCCTCGTTTTGATACAGGCTATGACACGTATTGTATGCAGCCTATTGCGATTTGGACCTCTTATCGCAGCCCTTCGAATTTCGATATATTTCTTTTATGTGAAGCGTACAAATCTTCGCAGAAACGCTGTCTTCCATACCAAACCATATTGTAAAAGACATCCCCAACCTCTCTTCAAAAAAACACTCACCCGCATAGTTCAGTTGAAGTTGTTTCTTTTGAAAACTTGCCATCCAGATTATTTTGCTTGGAAACGTGAAGAGAGGAGAATTTAACCAGAGAAAATAGCAATTATGGCATAGCAGTAGTAAGAGTAAGTAAGAGAGTTACTTACTTCTGATTTGTCGCCAGATTGTCCGGGGATCGGGAGTTCCTCTGCTTAGGAGTCGGGATTGGTACACTGTCCACAACAGAGGGAACTGTTGTAGCTCTCTGTCTATTCTTCTTTAATCTTCTTTCAAC